>JADBJO010000147.1:250000-260000 GCA_016801955.1 Conus betulinus | reverse complement strand
TAAATGGTCCAAACGTGGAGTAAAATCCCGAAACCAGGCCACAAAACCATAACCTATCGCTGATTTTCAAACTTTAACGAGCAAAATTTTCTGTTTGACTTAACGAACTCAGAACTTTACACGATATACGATATTCAGAGATTGACTTTTGGATCCTAATTTTTATAGAAGTCTACAATAGACATGCTCCATTAAAAACAATTGGGGTAAAGCATTTTCCATACCACCGTGGTACACGAAAGAATTACAGGAGGCATGCTACCTTAGAGACCTTTCGAAAGAACATGGCTATGAAGAAGAATCAAGGTCATTAAGAAATACAATAAATTCTCAGAAGCGCAGGGAAAAAACAAAAGCCTATCGAGGGCTATTAATTTCCAAGCAAAATCCTAAAACTTGTTTTGCAAGCATAAACCATCTTAATAATACTACTACTTCTTCAAAATCAACTGTTACCAAAGATATTTCTGCTGAACAACTTAACACTCACATCCCTACAATTCCAGATACAGTTGTTACAACTGATTATTCAAGCTCTAATGAATTTAAAGACCTGCATCAATTTTGCAACGACAGAAAAATACGCCTGAACTACACATTTCACCCATAACTGTGTATGAGGTGTATCAACACCTACTTCATCTCAAACAATCAAGAACCTGTGGCATAGATGGCAAAATTCTGAAACTCTCGGCTCCAGTTTATAGCTGAAACGTTAATGTATATCTTTAATCTGAGCAGAGATAAAAGTTATTTTGCAACTGCGTTCAAAAAAGCAAAAGCTATAATATTCATAAATCTGGTGATGATTCAGATCCTTTAAACTACAGACCAATTTCATAATATCTTTCCTTCCCAACCCTCTAGACAAACATTAAAATAAACACATCCTTCATCACTTCAACATGCTTCATCCTGGACAGTCTGGTTTCAGACAAAAACGTTCCTTCCATACTGTATTAATTTATCTTGTAGATGAGAGGCTTAGTAA
This sequence comes from Conus betulinus, assembly GCA_016801955.1. Taxonomy (NCBI): domain Eukaryota; kingdom Metazoa; phylum Mollusca; class Gastropoda; order Neogastropoda; family Conidae; genus Conus; species Conus betulinus. Next base: position 259,009 of record JADBJO010000147.1, on the reverse strand, counting down.
TATTTATAACAACAGATGTGGTGTCGTATTCGTTGATTTCAAAAAAGCCTTCGATGTCATTGGCCACAGCCTCCTTATTCGAAAACTGGCATTATACGGTTTATCAAAATCTGCCCTTATACTTCTAAGATCATATGTCAGAAAAAGACAACAATACGTATTGTTGGGGACGTCTGCCTCTTCAATAACAACTATTAAATATGGTGTTTCCATGGCCACATTCTAGGCCCGCTACTCTTCTCAATTCACATCAACGACCTACCCCTACATGTGAGATGTACATGCGACCTCTTTGCACATGACACCACAAATCACACTAGTCATAATGATCCTCCCAGTCTTTCAAAATACTTGCGAGGAAGTACCAACAATCTTGTAAAATGGACTGAACTGAACCACATGTCGCTTCCTCTCTAGAAACACAACTGATGTACATTACAACTAGGCAAAAAGACAAAACCTCACCAGTTATTTCCCTCCTGTACACCTCAATAATGTAGTTGTGGAACAAGTCACTCATCATAAAGTCTAGGACTAATAATGGATAACAGTCTCAGCTAGAATCTCCACATTACTTTACTATGCAAAAGACTTTCCCAGAAAGTCTATCAACTTACCGAAATCAAACACTTTCTTGACTTTCATTCACAAAAAACTCTTTTTTCCATGCTCACGTTCAGTCTTATTTTGATTATGCATCAAGTTTATGGGATTCCGCGAATGCAAACACACCAAACCATTGTTGAACCTACATAAAAGAGCGCTCAATTAATCCTGAAGAAAACTAGCTTTCAAATCTCAGATTATAAAAAATCTTCACATTCTTCTATTTAGCCAGAGATTCGAATACAACAACGGACTAATGATGCACAAGAATGTGACCGGGAATGCTCCAAATGACTTTAAAAAGCCGATTCTCTCAAATTTCGTGGAGAAACTCCTTGAAACTCCGTATCCCAACCCCCAGAACTGACCTATTTCAATCAAGCCTAACGTACACGGGCTCCCTCTTTGTGGAGTTCCCTTCCAGAATCCATCAAACGAATTTATTGTACAACTTTCAAAACAGTTGCCTTACCCGTCTTCTGCGGTAAACGTACTAATAACTAAATAACGACAAGAATCTCAAAGTCATAAATCCTCCTATTTTCATGTACTTAAACAATTCTTCTATAATGTATCAAGCATTTTTGTATCCATCTTTGTTATATATATTTACATAGATATAAATAAACATAAACACACACATAAATATACAATATATAGAGATAGATACACACACACACACACACACACACACACACACACACACACACACACACACACACACGCACACACGCACACACGCACGCACGCACGCACACACACGCACACACACACACACACACACACACACACTCACTCTCTCTCTCACACACACACACACACACACACACACACACACACACACACACACACACACACACACACACACACACACAACAAAACACACACACGTACGTGCGTGTGTGCATAATTGTGTACGAGTGTGCGCGCGTGCGTGCGTGCGTGCATGCGTGCTTTCATGCGTGTGCGTGTGTGTGTGTTTAATCTCTCTCTCTCTCTCTCTCTCTCTCTCTCTCTCTCTCTCTCTCTCTCTCTCTCTCTCTCTCTCTCTCTCTCTCTCTCTGTGTGTGTGTGTGCGCGCGCATGCGAAGGCGCGTGCCTTCTCGTTATCGCATACGTGTTTATTCTCTCTCTCTCTCATCTCTCTCTCTCAACATAACTCGCTGTCCATTAGAGGCATATTCGTTTGTTGCATTTTATTTATACACATCCGTGTATACTACGTACTAGTTACATTGATTTCTGTTTCCTTTATCCTTCTTTCATCGTTCATCTCTCTGTCTCACTCTGCCTCTGTGTCTCTTGTCTGTCTTCTGTCTGTCTGTCTGTCTGTCTGTCTGTCTGTCTGTCTGTCTGACTGTTTGACTGACTCTCTGTCTCTCTCTCTCTTTCTCTCTCTCTCTCTGCTCTCTCTCTCTCTCTCTCTCTCTCTGTCTCTCTCTCTCTCTCTCTCTCTCTCTCTCTCTCTCTCTCTCTCTCTCTCTCTCTCTCTTCCGTGGGGTTACTTTCATTATTATTGATTATTTTATTTCCTCCCAATCCTTAGTTCCACTGTGCCGTGAATTGAAAGTAACCCCACGGGTAGAATCAAAGCACATGCCTGTTGAATTTGTACTAATGCTTCCCAGTCCGAATCAAGAGACGGTTTCAAAAAGGTTAAAGGTAACCAAATTTAAAAGATTTGCATGGGACCCAGCAAAAAAAGGTGATTTGATTTTATCAGTGCACTCCAGTCTGACGAGGTCAATTCAACCTTTCATGAAGCAATTGAATTGATTGATGTCAATTTTTGAGTGTGCACTGAAGAAACTAAACGAAGGTCTGCTTATGGCTGGTCAAACAATGAGTAAAGAAACTGTCACAGGTAACATCAAGCACAGCCCATGGTTTTGACTCTGAGTGCTATGTTAAACGCCGTCAGGTGAGACAAGCATTGAGAACGTACAGTCGGGTGAAAGTTAATAACAACCCCAATGCTGTTCAACTGAGACTTAACTATTCTATAATGAGAAATGAGTATAAAGACTTACTTAGAGACAAGCAGCAGTTATATAGACATCAAGTTTTAAACACACTTAACGAAAACGCCAAAGATTCTAAACGGTTTTGGAGCACTGTAAGGTCTTTAAAAAGTAGTTCTCATGTACCTAACACAATATCCAATGAAGAATGGTTTCAGCATTTCAAACAAGTCTTTAACGATGAGCTGAATCCTTCTGGTCCTAATTCTCAGGAACTTCAAGCTGAGTATTTTCCTGTTGCTGATAGTAACGTCGATGAACTGGATGTCTGTATAACTGAAGAGGAAATTCTTGACTCAGTTAAGGCTTTAAAATCAAAAAGCACCAGGTCCAGACGGACTAATTGGAGAATTTTATAAGTATTGCACCCCCATTATTCTCTTTTTCCTTAGAAAATTTTTTTAACAAACTCTTTGATTTTGGCATCTTCCCATCTATGTGGTGCGAAGCTCTGATTCAACCTTTGCACAAAAAGGGTGATATAAAACAACCCAGACAACTACAGAGGTATCTCTCTTTTAAACATTAGTTCAAAATTATATACTTACATATTAAACAAGCGTTTAACCAAATGGATTGAAGATTATGATGTAATAAACGATGCGCAGGCTGGCTTTAGAAAGAATTATAGTACTACTGATCATATATTTACCCTTTTGTCTCTGGTACAAAAGCAACTTTCTAACCACAAGAAATTATATGTTGCTTTTATCGACTTTAAAAAGGCTTTCGATTCGGTAGATAGAAACCAACTCTGGTCAATCTTAAAGAAAAAAGGGTGTAAAGGGTAAGATGTACAATGCACTTAAAAGCATGTATGCAGATGTCAAAGCTAGGGTTAAAGTGGGGGGAGATTTAACTGACACTTTTATGTGTCCTCGGGGTCTGAAGCAAGGAGAAATATGCAGTCCGGTTTTATTTTCGCTGTTCATCAATGAGCTTGCTGAAGAAATAATTCAATACGGTAAACATGGTATTCCCTTATTGCCAGACTTCATAGAGATACTAATTATGCTTTTTGCCGACGATGTTGCACTCGTAGCATCTACCGTCATTGGTCTCCAGCAGCAACTAAATGTTTTGTGTAGCACAGCGAAAAAAAAAACTCGATTTGATCGTAAATTTAGAAAAATCAAAAGTTATTGTGTTTAGAAATGGGGGGTATATCGCCTCAAGGGAAAGATGATGGTTTTTACGATGGTAGGCAGCTAGAAATTGTTAATCAGTATAAATATTTAGGTGTTATCTTTTCCACGGGTCTTTCTTTTTCCCATTGCCTTGAGGATTTAGCATCCAAGGCAAAACGACAAGTCATCAATATATATAAAACTACTGTGGAAGTTTCAAAGTCTTTCCCCGAAATTGTTCTTTAAACTTTTTGACTGTCAAGTCCAGCCAATGCTTAGCTATGGTGCCGAAGTATGGGGGTCTGACTGCAAACAACTCAATTATTGAAAAAGTACATTTGTTTGCACTCAAGAGATTCTTAAATGTTTCCATAAAAACACCCAGTGCCTTAGTCTACGGAGAAACTGGTCGGTATCCACTCTATATAAACAATTATACTAAATGTATTAAGTATTGGATACGTGTCGTTAATATGCCGGAGAATCGCCTTCCTAAGAAAGCTTACAACACTTTATGTGATTTGCATTATCGAGGCAAGAACAACTGGGTTTCATCAGTTTGCTCTACCTTAAATCGCAATGGCTTTGGGTATGTATGGGAAAACCAGAAACGTTTACAATGTCAAAGGTTTTCTCTTAGAATTTAGAAATCGGTTGATTGATTGTCATCTTCAAGAATGGTACACCCGAATGGATGTTAGTGATCGCTTTTCCTTCTATTCTTCCTTTAAGCAATTCAGACAAATACCGAATTATCTGTTTACGGTTAGTAATTTGAACAATCGTAAAAATCTCATAAGATTCAGGTTAGGCGTATCTTGTTTAAATGCTCACAAACTGCGGCATTCGAGTGTTCCCCGAGAGAGGCACTCTGCTGTCCTTTTTTGTCCAAGTCAGTTGGAATCTGAATACCACTTTCTTATTGTATGCCCTAAGTATAAGGATGTTCGAGAGCATTTCATACCCTCTAAATATTATGCAAGAGCGTCGGCTTTCAAGATGTCACTATTACTTGCCAATGATAAAATGGCTAAAGATGTTGCTGCTTTCATAACTAAAGCTTTTGAAATTAGATGCAAAAAAAAACGAATGGTACGTAAAGTTCATATATTTTTATGTATAATTCGGGGTACTTGTTCCCCTTTAAAAGCAAAAGAGCTTGTATGTGTGAGTGTGTGCGCGAGTGTGTGTGTGTGCCATGTATGTTGTTTGTGTGTGTGTGTGTGTGTGTGTGTGTGTGTGTGTGTGTGTGTGTGTGTGTGTGTGTGTGTGTGTGTGTGTGTGTGTGTGTGTGTGTGTGTGTGTGTGTGTGTGTGTGTGTGTGTGTGTGTGTGTGTGTGTGTGCGCCCGCGCGCGCGCGCGCGCGCGCGCGTGTGGTGTGTGTGTGTGTGTGTGTGTGTGTGTGTGTGTGTGTGTGTGTGTGTGTGTGTGTGATTATGAATAGGTTTACAGGTTTTTTTGGGCAATTACAAATGAATGTAACCTCTGTGAGATTTGTAAATGATATGCCCTAAGCTGTATATTGGTACGTATTTTGATCAGTATGTATACATCCATGACTGAGGAAGAATGTGAAAGTATCTACTTGGCCGAGAAATTGCATGTATACCTTTTTTTTTTTCCCCTCTTACACATTTGCTTTTTCCACAATGTTGTTTTCCCCCCTCCCCAATGTCCCCATTGACACGGGCACGAGGCCGAGTTCAATTAAAATATTTGTCTTGTCTTGTCTTGTCTCTCTCTCTCTCTCTCTCTCTCTCTCTCTCTCTCTCTCTCTCTCTCTCTCTCTCTCTCTCTCTCTCTCTGTGTGTGTGTGTGTGTGTGTGTGTGTGTGTGTGTGTGTGTGTGTGTGTTGGCATGCATGCGTGCGCAAATGCAAGTGTGCATATGCGTGCGCGTAAAGTGAGTGTGCGCGTGATGTCTCTCCGTAATATATCTCACTTTGTTAGTCTGCATCATCCTGCGGTTGAGGAGGCGATAAAAAAGATGATGGCAAATACAGATAAAGAGAGTCAGAGAGTAAAGCAAGAGCGGGAGCATCCAGCAGTGACATCATTTCCTCAGATACGCTGGGGAAGTCGGTGCAGAGCTTGTTTGTTATGGGTGGGACTGAGTGCCCAAGGGGGGAGAGAGAGAGAGAGAGAATGGTGGTACCATCTCTGACTCGACTGGCACCCATTCCAGCTTGGAAAATGGTCAGGGAAATATTCTGAAGTTATGTAATGTGGAGGCATCAGGGATCACTCTCTGTAGGCATGTCTGGAATGTTTCCAGGAGAAACGCTCTCTCTCTCTCTCTCTCTCTCTGTGTGTCTCTCTGTCTCTGTCTCTCTCTCTCTCTCTCTCTCTCTCTCTCTCTCCATCTCTCTATCTATCTATCTATCTATCTATCTCTCTCTCTCTCTCTCTCTCTCTCTCTCTCTGTAAATGAGCCTACGCACTGAAAAGTTTACGAGCAAACTAATGCTTTGTTCAAAAGCTCTTTGCTTTCAAAACCAGAAAAGGTACACCTGAAGGTGCAATGGGACCCAGAGGAGTGCAGAAGACCTAATGAATGGATAGAGAGAAATAAACGTTGTTTTTTTTTCTCAGTTCATCAGGACAACATTTTCCCCATTTGGCAACTCTGTGAGATGGAAGACAGAAATGAACGTATATTATGAACAAATTATTGCTTTCCTCAGTATAAAAGTCTGAAGAATGCTGTAACTGACAGAGATTTTCAGGTTTGAAGAGCAAAAAAAAAAAAAATGCTGGTTGTGGACACGATGAGAGTCTCCCTCAGTCTAGCTGTGCTGACGGGCGGTTCAGCCCAAGCTGGATGGAAACGAAGGAGGGACATTGCCCCAGTGTTTTGTCGATCGCATCTCGGATGACCGAGTGTTCAGACGCCTTTGGAGGAAGGAGTTGTGTGTAAGGGGTGGATTGCCGTGAGGTTTCTGCGGTGTGTGGAGTGGGATGGGGCTTGGTGCTGGGGAGGAGAGATAGCATGTCCTTAGTTATGATCCGCCTGGGTCTGGATGTGTGTGTGTGTGTGTGTGTGTGTGTGTGTGTGTGTGTGTGTGTGTGTGTGTGTGTGTGTGTGTGTGTGTCTGTGTGTGTGTCTGTGTGTGTCTGTGAGGGAGCTGGGCAAATGTGGGATTTATGGGTGTGTTTCACGTATGTATGTATGCATGTGTAGAGGGTCGGTGGGTAGGTGCGTAAGTGCGTGCGTGCATGTGTGTGTGGGTACACGTGTGTGTGTGTGTGTGTGTGTGTGTGTGTGTGTGTGTGTGTGTGTGTGTGTGTGTGTGCGCGCGCGTGTGTGTGTGTGTGTGTGTGTGTGTGTGTGTGTGTGTGTGTGTGTGTGTGTGCCTCTGTGTGTATGTGTGTGTGTGTGTGTGTGTGTGTGTGTGTGTGTGTGTGTGTGTGTGTGTGTCTGTGTCTGTGTCTGTGTCTGTGTCTATGGTTGGGGGGAAAGGAAGAGTGCATCTGAGTATGAAAATATGATCTGTCTGTGTAGATTCGTAGGTGTCTGTGTGACTGTCGTAGGTGACTAGATAGATGATAGATAGATAGATAGATAGATAGATAGATAGATCTATATATCTATACATACATTTATATATATATAATATATATATATATATATATCTGTGTGTATGTGTGTGTGCGTGCGTGCGTGTGTATGTGTGTGTGTGTGCGTGCGTGTGTGTGTGTGTGTGTGTGTGTGTGTGTGTGTGTGTGTGTGTGTGTGTGTGTGTGTGTGTGTTGGGAAAAGGAAGCACGCATCTGAGTATGAATACATGATCTGTCTGTGTAGATTCGTGAATGACTGGGTGACTGTACGTGCGTTTGCTATTTCTGTGTGTGTTTTCATGTCTGTGCAGATTTCTGAGTGTGTTTATTTGTGTGTGTTTGTTTGCCAGTGACTACGTGTGTGCGTCTCTGTGTGTGTGTGTGTGTGTGTGTGTGTGTGTGTGTGTGTGTGTGTGTGTGTGTGTGTGTGTGTGTGTGTGTGTGCGTGCGTGTGTGCGTGCGTGCGTGCGTGCGTGCGTGAGTGCGTGCGTGCATGCATGCGTGCGTGCATGCCTTAAGTGTGCGTGCACGTGCGCGTGTGTGTGTGCTTTTGTTTGTGTGTGTGTGTTTATGTGAGATAGAAAGAATGAGACAGACAGACAGAGTATTCCTTCGTGCATGCACATAAGACATGTACATGTGTGTGTGTATGTGTGTGTTAACGTGCCTGTTTATCTGTCCCAGTATCTGTCTCTCTGTCCGTCTGTCTGATTCCCTGCCTCTCTGTCTGTACCTTATTGCACTACGTGTGCGTAAATGTTTGGAACAGCATTCTTGAATAAATCTGCATACGTGCACACGCACTCATGTGTTATGTGTTTGCGAGTGTGGGGATCGGCAAAATAGAGTGTTTGACTTTCCTGGGACACGACAGGCGGAAGAAAAAATCATCCCTGTTATGATTTGTCGGCGTCGGTGGTGTAGAGCTCTCTCTCTCTCTCTCTCTCTCTCTCTCTCTCTCTCTCTCTCTCTCTCTCTCTCTCTCTCACACACACACACACACACACACACACACACACACACACACACACACATACACACACACACACACACACACACACAAAATTCACACACACGCGCGCGCGCGCGCGCGCGACGCACGCACGCACGCACGCACACACACACACTCACACACACACACACACACACACACACACACACACACACACACACACACACACACACACGTACGTCAAACCTGCATTTCAGTCGGAAACTGTTGCATGTCCTTAAACTCGCCGTTGTGCCTGTAATAATAATAATTATTATTATTATTATTATTATTATTACCACTACTATTATTATTATTATTACTATTATTATTATTATTATCATACGTTTAATTTGTATAACGCCTATTCTCTAAAAATTAGGGCTCTAAACGCTTTACATATCCAACAACGCAGACACACGAACACACAAACAGACACATACACACGCGCGCGCGCGCGCGCGCGCGCGCACCCGCGCAGGAGCGCGCGCGTACACGTGCTCACGCATGACAACACACCCACGTTCGCAGACACCCACACGCACGCACCCACATCAACACAGCCCGCACGTACAAGCGACACAACCACCACGGCACTCACGCGTGCACGCAAAACCCCACTCAGACACTGGGAAGGTGGATTTGGAGGAGGGGGGGGGGGGGGGGGGGGGGTACGAGGTTACGATTGATGCCTGAGCCTCACTGAC
>JADBJO010000147.1:242500-245000 GCA_016801955.1 Conus betulinus | reverse complement strand
CGCGTTGGCAAACCATGTGACAAGGCCTCACTTGAATTTCAAACAGCGGACGAAAACTGGCCAGGCCCACTTCAAAGACGTAACATGATAATAAAAAAAAAAAAACTTTCATTTTAGATCGGCTTGCTCCATTGCCGTCTGCACAGTGGGGTGCCTAGGTTGACGACTGAAAGGAACAAGTACCCAAACACCAGCCGGGGGAGGAAGGGAGGGGTGTCTCATTGAAATTTTTTTTTTTGCACCAACCGCAAATTAGACGGTGAAGTGCAAAGGCTCAGACTCACGGCATTGTCTTCACTCACCGGAGGTTACATCGCAGATACAGATGACGACCAAGACAGACAGAGTAGGGAGCGAACATCACACCCACTCCATCGGAAGGACAACATGCTGAGTCGGACAGCGGAAAGGCCAATGTTCATGTCGCAAGTCGAAGGATCTGCTAGCAACGATCCGGGATTTGGCTGACGGCCCTGACACGGCCGTTGCGGCCGGCTGGGCAATAAATACATAAATAAATAAGAATAGATAAAAAAAAATTTATAAATAAATAAATAAGATAAGATAAATAAATACACAAACAAAAAGTACAAGAAAGCAAACGTTGGCGGACACGTTCTATGTTTGTGAAAATGACAACAGAAACATACATATCAATAAGAGAGGAGGGGGGGGGGGGGGGCTTGCGGGAAGGGGGGGGAGCAGCAGCGAAGAAGAGGGTGCGTAAGAATAAACATTAAACACTCCCTTGACAGCAGTTGGAAACCATTGAATTCTGTGTGTGTGTGTGTGTGTGTGTGTGTGTGTGTGTGTGTGTGTGTATGTTTGTGTGTGTGTGTGTGTGTGTGTTGTGTGTGTGTGTGTGTGTGTGTGTGTGTGTGTGTGTGGGTGGGTGTGGGTGTGTGTATGTATGTATCTGTGTGTGCGTGTGTGTGTGTGTGTGTGTGTGTGTGTGTGTGTGTGTGTGTGTGTGTGTGTGTGACGTTTAATATCAAAAAAACCTTTTACCTCATGTTACCAAGGGCAGCTGGCTGCCGATGCTGACAGTCACGCTGAATCTATCCAACACTGGGCAGAATTCATAAACTCCATCAAAAATGATCCTCAGAACAGTAACATCACCAAAGCCTGATACAGTTCGTGTAAGAGCAATACTTAGTGCGTAATGAATGGCTTGAAAGCCTGAAAGTTGGACTTGAAATAGGCCTGGAGAACGCCAGGTGATCGGGAGAACCCCGACTCGTGGCCTCCCCCCTACAGTCCTGAAGCTAACACGACAAGGGAGAAGGAGGGGGACAGTGCCGCCGGAAGCAGGGTTCTAGAGGAAGTCTAAGGGACGCCCTCTAGTTGCCGGTTAGCTCCCCTTTCACAGCTGTTGAAGGGAGCTTTGACTCACAGGTCTGGAACAGGGAAGACTGGACAGGTATCAGTTTTTCCTTTGTCGTCACTAAAAGTAATTGTTCTTTATCTTCTGGAGCCTGCAGGCTGCCGCTGGCACATTCAGCTTCGGCAGGGAAAGGTAAATGTATTTTTTATTACTCTGAGTGAAACAGACGGTGTTGATATAGAATTCGGAGAGCATAGCAGGATGGAACGCTATTGACACGTCGTCATATTGCATTCCCCTGAGTGCAGAAGGTTTTAATAAGTATCCGGGCAGTGTTATATTTATAGTAATTATCTGAATGATCTGAATAATGACATTCCATTAGTATGCATTAGTCTCCACTTGTGAGTTAATATTGCATTTTTATATGCATTAGTCTTCACTTGTGAGTATGTTGATGTGTTTTAGTTTCTTTTCGCTCCCCTGAATATATATTGTAGAAATCTTTTTTCGATAGAGGGGAGGGCGGATATTGTCGTCGGGATGGGACTGGAACCCTCACGGACCCCAGGTGACGTAGCTAATTTACTGTTATCTGTGTTCTCCTGGCAGGTGGGGAAATGTTAGTAGGCAAATGATGCATGAGCGATCTTTTAAGTAGCCATTCTTCCTCTCCATTTCTTTCTTTGCTCTTTTGTCCTTCTCCTCCCCCCCCCCCCCCCCCCCCCCCCCCCCCCCCCCCCCCCCACCCCCCCCCCCCCCCCCCCCCCCCCCCCCCCCCCCCCCCCCCCCCCCCCCCATGAAGCAAAAGCATGAAGCAAAAAGAGAACATAATACAGCGAACTGCTAAAAAATATCAATCAGAGTGTTACAGCCGGAAGGAGGGGGGGGGGGGGGGGTTACGACTCTTTGGTATCTTCTTGTGTGGTTTTCGGTGAGGGAGAGGTAATGTTGCTTATAACCCAGCGGACCGCAAAAGGGCTATATAAGGGCTTTTTCGGTGAGGACGGTGTATTATTCAACGTGAATGGTTTCCAGTCCTCACTCTCCTTTCGTTTTTGCTCCACGACATTTCCTTCTGGAGCAGAGTGTTAAAGAAGACAGGTGTGCAGCCATCTGTCTGTCTTGTCTGTACTCAGTCCAACAGAGGACACTGAGGATGCAGTCCAACTT
>JADBJO010000147.1:235000-237500 GCA_016801955.1 Conus betulinus | reverse complement strand
CCAAGGTGATATCAGTTTTAAAGACATGTGGAAAGTGGACTGCCAGCGAGATTTCTTACCACGCATTTGAGTTTTGGTGGGCTTTTTTTTCTGGGTGGTGTTGTTTTTCTTGATTCGTTATCTATAGTTGTGACTTTAATTCAATTACAATAGATTTTGCAATTGTTTTATGAGAAGGCAAGAAGAAAAAACATGAGACGATATACATTTGGCCTACTCGAGTATTCTACTACCATGAAGTTTTTCGTAACCTTTTACTGGACCCTCCAATTCCTGGCGTAACAACATCCAGGTTTTGTTTGTTTGTTTGTCTTTTGCAATATCCGTATTGCACACTGGATTTATGTGCGCTGTTTGAATAATATTGAGAAGGACAATTTAAGTTTGCCAAGAAAGAGGGCAATCACATTTTGTCCAATGAAGAGAAAAACATCTTTTAAAACAGTTTTCTCCTTACTTCATTCTCCTTTGGCACGCCTCCCAGGTATTTCAGTACGCACTGAGGACATACCGATGACTCTTGACAAAGATCACAGGCTAACTGTTGAAACGGGCGCACAAAAGTGAACGCTCGTTGTTTCCTGAACATTTTGAAAATTGAATTTTCAAGATTTCTATATTGAGTCAACAGACACCGTCTTTTAACTGCTGCGCAGGCTAGTAAGGATAAGACATGTGTTGCTGAACGAAAGCACGAAGTGGGGTTTCAGTGGACGTCCTGACGTGGAGGAGACCTAACAGCAGGTGAGGAAGGGTCAGAGCCATGCGAACACTCCAGGCCAATCCGACCTTCCCACCCCCGCCCTTCGTGTCCGTGTCCCGGGGCACGGTGTACGCTCTGCCTCAACACGTCATGCACCCCTCCCACCACAATCCCCACCTCGTCCCCCACAGTCGCTCCACCTATCGTGTGCCCTCCTCCCTTATCTCCCTGACCTCCTTGATCAGTAACGACAGCGTTGTGCTCAGTGCCGGCAGCTTCACCCAAGGCAATGGCGTGGCGGGAACGCGCGTGGTTTGGAACGTCACCGACATCAATCAGACGACGCCTCTGTCCGTGACGTCGTCACTGACGTCACAGAAGCCGTACTTCCCTGCCGGCTATCCGAGCGGCTACACGTGGCCGCACATCGTCTGTGCCAGCGTGATCGTCACTGTGGTGATCCTGATGATCGTGGTGGGCAACTTCCTGGTCATGTGGGCCATTGTCAGGGACAAAGAACCTCAAGGGCACGCAGAACTACTTCATCGGCTCCCTGGCTCTGGCCGACTTCCTCCTGGCCTGGTCATCGTACCTTTCTCCCTGGCCAACGAGCTCATGGGCTACTGGCACTTCGGCACCGTGTTGTGCGAGGTGTGGAAGGCCCTGGACGTCTTGTTGTGTACGGCGTCCATCACCAGCCTCTGCCTCATTTCTCTGGATCGCTACTGGTCCATCACCAAAGCCATCCACTACTCCAGGCAGCGCACACCCAGGCGAGCCGCCGTCATGATCTTCATCGTCTGGTTCATCTCAGCGCGCCATTTGTATACCGCCGTTGATTGGTTGGAACCAGCCAGCGCCCGATTCTGATTGGCCCACCTGCACTCTGAGCGAGGATATCGGGTATGTCATGTACTCGTCCATGGGGTCGTTTTACATCCCTGCTTTCATCATGGTGTTCGTCTACTTCAAGATCTACCAGGCGGCCAAAGCTCGTGCCCGCAAAGGAGTAACGAAAGTGCCGCGTGCTCTTCAGAGCGAGAAGAGTGAGCAGAGGAATTCCACGGAGTCCAGCGGCAACGAACATCAACACAGGCAACCCGAGACCCGTCTGCAATCTGAGGGCAGTGCCAGCACTACCGTCACGCGCAGCAGCAGACTGTGACAGAGCAGAAGAGCAAGAGCTTGAAAAGGTAGGTGACACAGTGACTAGGTTGTCAGTAGCTTGATGAGTAGTAAACAGACAAAATAAAAAAAAAAAGAAATAATGTGTACTTCGGAGAATTGAAATATTAAATCAAGCAGAGCCGGACAGATTATACAAGAGGGAGTTCCAAAAAGGGCCTGGGGGTCTTCTTCCCAGTGGGGAAAGAAAGAGAAGAAAAAAAACGTGTCAGAAATGCAAGATTTGTGAGCTAGACAAAGTGTGCCATAAACCCCGGACTCCACCCCCCTTTTCATCTAGCTCTGTTAAGTATGAATAGATTGATAATAAATGGGTCATTCTCCTTCAAACATCAAAACTCCCTTTTTTCTTATAGTTCATGAAGCCAAAGTTTGAGAATCATAGTGCAGCACAGCCAGTCAAAATGCATGGACCATTCTAGAGGCAATATTTAGAATCTCATGGAAGCTCTTTGCATTTCTGCTTCCTCTGTCACGAAAAGTACCCCCCCCCCCCCCCCCTCCTCTACACCCTCTCTATCCCCCACCCCGTTTTGAAATATCCTGTGACTTTAAAATTTTAAAAAAGCCAACCACCACAAAGTCGAGTTTCATCCAATCAATAGATGCGTC
>JADBJO010000147.1:210000-230000 GCA_016801955.1 Conus betulinus | reverse complement strand
CTCTTCTACATGCACGTGAGCGTGAACTTAAGCCTGATCCTTTTCTTGCCCAGAAAAAAGACAGTACGAGTATGACAGAGAAGCACATGTAATTTTGTGTTGTATTCTTCTGCCGCAATACAGAACTGCAAAATTAGGCATGTATGTGTATCTGTGAAACAAAGGAACTACATTTCATTTCCTTCATCGTCCACCTTGTTTCCATGTTTTTCTTTTATCCTCCTATTTCTTTTTACCTGACAATTTTCCCCAAGAATTTTAAGCTCCACTTTATAGAGGGTGTGTGTGTGTGTGTGTGTGTGTGTGTGTGTGTGTGTGTGTGTGTGTGTGTGCGCGCGCGCGCGTATGTGTGTGTGTGTGTGTGTGTGTGTGTGTGTGTGTGTGTGTGTGTGTGTGTGTGGGTGTGTGTTTGACATCCGTCATATAAAGAACGCTATGTTGACCAAAACATTAAAATCAAAGATCACTAATTTAACAATACTCTTGAAGAAATGACAGGCTACACCAACAGTTTCATCATCATCATCATCATTTAGAATGAAGCAAAAGACTGTATCTGTTTTTTTTTTTCCCAAACTGTAAAAACTAACCAGATGTAATTCAAACTTGTATTTGATAACATTTCCAAGTTATCCACACTACGGCCCTACCAATGTCCGCGACACAGACCTGGTTGATTTATAAAGCACTTCGCCTAATTCTGACATCAACCTGGCGGTATTAACATCAACCTGGCTGTCTTAACATCAGCCTGGCTGTTAAACATCAACTGGTTGTCTTAACATCAACCTGGCTGTTAAACATCAACCTGGTTGTCTTACATCAACTTGGCTGTATTAACATCAACCTGGCTGTTTAACATCACCTGGCTGTTTAACATCAACCTGGTTGTCTTAACATCAACCTGGCTGTCTCATTCTGGACAGAGCCAAGTGTGCAGGTGGTTCTTGCAGGGAGACGAACCAACTGTAGGCCTACATAGCTTGTCTGTCTTGCTCATTCATAAACTTCATAAATTTGAGATCAAGCTTCAGTGCAAGGCTATCTCTTTGTCTACAATGAGAACTTGATCTAGGGCAAGCAATGATCTAGCGACAAAGCTAACGACGAGATGGTAGTGAAGGTAACTTAACCGACATAAATAAAGCAACTAATTAATCATGTCACCGTGCTACTGTTAATGCTGTTGCCACTGTTATTCCTACTACTCTTGTCGTTTTTTTGCTTCTACAGTTACTACTGCTGCTGCTACTGCTACCGCTACTGCTGCTACTCCTCCTCCTCCTCCCTCCTCCTCCTCCTGCTGCTGCTACTACTACTACTACTACTACCACTACCACTACTACTACTACTACTACTACTACTACTACTACTACTACTACTACTACTACTACAGTTCAGTTCAGTTCACTTTGGCCGATCTCCCAATCGAGCCTCTGTGACGTACTCCTTCACTTCTTCTCCTGTCAAACATAGTTGCCTTGATCTCATCGATGTTTTCGAGGCCAGTGTCCCTTTTGAGAAGATCAATGAAGTGTTTGTCTTCCTTCCCCTGTTCGCTCTCCCTCTCAGTTGGCTGTCACAGTACAAGTTGTGAAGCAACCTCCCCTGGGTGTCGCATGCAGTGACCGGCTGGGCAAAGCCTACGTGGTCTCATCTTGTGGGGAGGTGTCCATAAAACTCTTCGTTAGTCATGTGCTGCTTCCAAGAGACATTAATGCCATCCTCAACATGCTGGTATACAACTACTACAACAACATCATGATCATCATCATCATCACATCATCATCGGTTATTGTCACAGATCAGCTCTGGCCGTGGATTCGAGTCCCATCAGGAATCACTGTTCACTCGTTCACTATCTGGTATTATTTTGATTTTATTTGTTTCACTCCCAACCGCCTGGTTACTAGTCAAAGCCACGTGTTTGTGTTCCACAGACATATGGGACAGCTGGCTTTCGTGTGGATCCGAGACATATGGGGACCTTGTAGATGACTTTCTTGTGTTCAAATGAGGCATATGGTATTATTTTGACTTTATTCGTGTTTCACTGAGACCCATGGGACCTTATACCTGGTTACTTGTGTTCAAAGCCACTTGTGATGACTTTCGTGTGTTCAAATGAGGCATATGGGACCTTATAGATGACTTTCTTGTGTTCAAATGAGACATATGGGACCTTGTAGATGACTTTCGTGTGTTCAAACGAGGCATATGGGACCTTATAGATGACTTTTTTGTGTTCAAATGAGACATATGGGACCTTATAGATGATTTTATTGTGGTCAAATGAGACAAATGGGACCTTGTAGATGACTTTCGTCCACTTCACAGGTAATTGTACGCGATTTTCAAATTGTTGATCAAACTTTCCAACCAGCGCTGCAGGTGTCTGTATCCGTCATATCTGGTTGACGACATGAATTGAAATGGAAAGGGGGGGGGGGTGGGGTGGGGATGGTAGAGAATTGTGTCCCAAGACAAAGCTTGATCACATCATCATTTTCAGTTTTATCAAGGAAGTGTCATAGAGTGCGGACTAGTCCATGTACGCTACACCACATCTGCTAAGTTTTTCAAGACCACACTGCGCAGGATTCCAGCTGGTGGATGATCAGGTTAATGACGAAGATGAAAGGACTCATGACGAGGGAATCACGGAAACGACTTAACGGACGGGTGTTTGACCAGCGCATTAGCCCGACGTACTGGTCAGACCTTGGGTATCTGCCTAACGTTGTGCCACTATTATCAGTGTGTGTGTGTGTGTGTGTGTGTGTGTGTGTGTGTGTGTGTGTGTGTGTGTGTGTGTGTGTGTGTGTGTGTGTGTGTGTGTGATTCATCGCCATTAATCCCATCCTCCTAACTGGTGGACATGATTTTGTTGTCTCATCTTAAATGCACACCCACCCCACCCACCCCCAGTGGCAGAACCCCTGCGCCATTCAGTTTAGCCTCTCCAGGCACAACCACACCCAGCGGTCTGTCGTAGCATCAACACTGGCAGTCCACAATAAACATGATTTGTTTCTGGGTTGTATGGCATCCTGTATACCTGTATGTACTGCTCACAAAACAGTTGCCGTTCCATTTCTTCCCAATATCTATTCATTTGACATCAATAATCTTTTTCTGCTATACTTCAACAACTGACTTCAAGAATGAACTTGTTCTACCCCACATCACTGCATACTGATGCTGTTTTAGCAGTAAGTAAACACGACGAGGCATGTGATGAGACGAACTGAGAATCTTCTCTATTTGAAGATTTGAAAAGTGTCAAGGATGCGGATCATAAACAATAGAGTAAATCGGACACGTTTCGTTTCTACGCAGTGTAACCTTCTAACAGAAGTGTGCTGCTGACAATGATATTAAACTGTTAAACAAAATTATGAGCAAAAAAGAAAAAAAAACAACAGTGAAATGTCTCAAAGTTCATTTCGTCTTACAGACAACAATGGCAAGATAGATTCCAAATTTGGGAGAAAGAAGGAGGATGAAGCTGGTGATCTTGGAAGAGTTCATTGGGTGTGCTATTAGCTCAGGAGTGTCAGGCAGAGGACAAGAACGTCTTGAGTGTTTGCCTTCGAATCTATTTCCCTGTCTGTTTGTAAAGGTTCTTCTCGTTTTCCTGATGATCTTCGTCACAAGCGTGGGACATTCAGCCCCCTGGGAATGAAAGTGGCCAGACACTACTTCAGTTTCTGCTGGCTCTTCATTGCCGTGCACGTGCTGAATTTACGTCAAAGTTGTATGTACTGGCAACCTCGTGGGCACCACATTGTTGTTGGATGGACTGCGGTGGCGGCACTGTTGCGGCACTGAATGTTAGCCCGGTGTCTGGGTGAAATTTTGTCCCGGGAGGATTATGCATTTATGTCCACTGTGAAACAGATAGTCACCATAGGTAGTGGCTACACACCAAAAATTAATGCACAGAGGCCTTGCTTAAGAAGTCGAGTATTTATAGACAGGCACAGTTTGTTTTGAGAATTTCCTTTGTGTCACAAAGTTAATTCTCCTTGTTTTGTTTTGTTTTGTTTTTCAATGTGTCCATCAAGGTAGAAGCCAGGGGGGTCCAAGCAGACAGATCAAAACGAAAGGAATGGGGCTCTTTGGGGGACATCACCCGGCGTAAAGACAGGGTCACGGATGACTGCAAAGGCCTGAAATGTGACATGAGCTGAGAGGTGGCCCAGGATATTCCAAGATTGTGATGTCATCGGTAAAAGTCTCACACAAAAAATGGAATGGTTGGGGAGAGTGGTATCATTTGATCTATTACCAGTTCAATATCAACTTTTTGGCTCAGACTTATTATCGCACAAGGCATGGTGGTCATCGTTCAGCCAATGGTGGTGGTGTATTATTGCACGAGGCGTGGTGATCATCGTTCAGCCACTGGCGGTGTGGCATTATTGCACAAGGCGTGGCGATCATCGTTCAGCCAATGGCGGTGTGGTATCATTGCACAAGGCATGGCGATCATCGTTCAGCCAATGGCGGTGCTAGTTCTCAGGATGGCAGAGAAGCGTTGTGATGGGTGTTGGGTGAGGTGGCCGGGATGGTGATGTAACAAAGTAAATCTAATCTTTCACACACCTGGCTGTACTTGTATTCCAATTTTGAAAGAGCGATGACAACGACTTCGACAACGACTTCGACAGCAGCTTCGACACCCATCGACGACAACGACGACACCCGCTGTATTTGCCTTCCAATATTAAAAGAACGACTGACGATGACAACAACGACAACGATGCAAAGGTGTGTCTTGGTTTCAATAGTTTTTTTGTTCATAAATGCTGACTCCAGCACTGCTGGTAATAATCATACAGGACTACTCCCTTCCTGTAGTCTGCCTTGTACTACTGGGTCACAGACAAGAAATGTCCAGTCAGCCTACCCAAACTGTACATCTACAAATGGCAGTGGATATGTACATGCGACCTGACTGTACATGATGGCATGCTGTACCTGAATGAAATTCTGTACCGCAACACCGGTTGTGGTGGAGAATGTCTCCTGGTTGCATTCTGTACCAGGAAGAAATTTTTACTGCTGTGCTGAGGTGACATTCTCCACCGGGGTGATATTCTGTACTGGGGTGACATTCTGCACTGTGATGACATTATGCACTGTGATGACATTCTGTACCAGAGTGACATTCTGTACCGTGATGACATTCTGTACTTGGGTGACTTTCTGTATTGGGGTGGCATTCTGTACCAAAGTGACATTCTGTACTGTGATGACATTCTGCACTGTGATGACATTCTGCACTGTGATGACATTCTGTACCAGAGTGACATTCTGTACTGTGATGATGACATTCTGTACTTGGGTGACATTCTGTATTGGGGTGACATTCTGTACCAGGGTGACATTCTGTACTGGGGTGACATTCTGTACTGTGATGACATTCTGTGCTGGGATGACATTCTGTAATTGGGTGACATTCTGTGCTGGGTGACATTCTGTACTGTGATGATGTTCTGTACTGGGGTGACATTCTGTACTGGGGGTGACGTTCTGTACTGGGTGACATTCTGTACTGTGATGATATTCTGTACTGGGGTGACTTTCTGTATTGGGGTGACATTCTGTACTGTGGTGACATTCTGTACTGTGATGACATTCTGTGCTGGGATGACATTCTGTAATTGGGTGACATTCTGTACTGGGTGACATTCTGTACTGTGATGATATTCTGTACTGGGGTGACATTCTGTATTGGGATGACATTCTGTACTGGGGTGACATTCTGTACTTGGGTGACTTTCTGTACTGGGGTGACATTCTGTACTGGCGTGACATTCTTTGCTTGGACTTGGGAGATGACATTCTGTACCGGGGTGACATTCTGTATTGGCGTGACATTCTTTGCTTGGATGGCATTCTGTGCAGAGATGACATTCTGTACAGAGATGACATTCTGTACCGGGGTGACATTCTGTATTGGCGTGACATTCTTTGCTTGGATGGCATTCTGTGCAGAGATGACATTCTGTACAGAGATGACATTCTGTACCGGGGTGACATTCTGTACGAGGTGACATTCTGTCCTGATGTGACATTCTGCACCGGGGTGACATTCTGCACCGCAACAGCGTCTTCCACGGAGCCGAAGAGGCGCCGGGCGTGGGGGGAAAAAAAGAGGGGAAGGGGGTAGGGAGGAAAGGGAAGGAGGAGACGCCCATCCACGCTGGCTCCGCGACTAAGTGATGATTGTCGCCAGTAGAAGACTCACTCAGTGGATGATGCTCTGCGTGTGTTGGGTCAGACCAGACACTGCTGAACACCGCCGAAATGACTCGGCACTGAGCGGCATCCTACTTGGGGCCGTGTATGGGTGAACAGCGTGACAATAATGGCGCTCGAAGTGGCTCGTTGAAGGCTGCACACCAAAAAATCAATGCGCCAAAGCCTTGCTTAAGGAGTCGAGCATTTATAGACAGGCACAGTTAGTTTGTTTTGAGAATCTCTTCTGACGTGTCTGAGACTTGATCTGACTTCTTTTCTTTCATGTGTCCATCAAGGTGGAAGCCAGGGGGGTTCCAAGCAGACAGATTAAAATTAAAGGAATGGGACTATTTGGGGAAAAAACCCTGGCGCAAAGATAGTGTCATGGTGAGTGCGAAGGCCTGACCTGTGACGTCAGGTAAACGGTAGCTTATATATTTCTATATTGTGAATGATTTCATCGGAAGAAATCGCTAAAAAAAATGGGGGGGGGGGGGGGGGGGGGGGGGGGGGGGGGGGGGTCATTTGATCCGTTACAAGTTTCTATCATTTTAGTCTCAACTCGATGCTATATAGTGACTTGGTGCAAAATCGTAATTGTGGCGTATGGACTGAAATGGCTCGAAAGATGACACAGAAAATGAAACTGCAAAAAAGAAAGAAAAAAAAAACAAATCTCAGCACAGTGGTCAGTTTGAGGGAAGTGCGTAATACTTCCATCAGTTTTAATTGGACACGTCTTTGTGACGCGGGCGGATTTCGTTTGTATTGTATTATTAATTCTACTAGTTTCTCATTTCAATCATTTCTTAATTTTCGTATTTATTCATCTCTAGTTAATCGTTTATGTATTCATTCATTCTTTTGAAACCATTACGATGTGTACCTTTCTCTGAACAGCCATTCTACACATATAACCATATACATACACATATTTACGCGCGCGTACGCGCGCGCGCGCGCACACACACACACACACACACACACACACACACACACACACACACACACACACACACACACACAAAAACAACAAACAAACAAACAGACACACGCACGCATGCACAGACATACACCCAGACAGACAGACAGACAGAGGCAGAGGCACAACTGTAGTAGTAGCGCAGACAAAGTTATTGGCTGGGAATCCAAGGTCTGACTAGCCCGCTGGGCCAATGCACAGGCCAGGCATCATCAAACTAGTGTCCCATGAGAGCTTCCATTTCTGTCTTTTTACACTGTGTATTTATTCATTTAACGATCTAGCCAAGTCGGGATGGGATATATGAGAGGGGAGGAGGGGGGGGGCTGTTTTTCCAGTTGTGTAGGGGGGATAGTATTAAAAAAAATGCCATTTTTCCCAGCCAGAGAGGGTGGGGGTGTTGGATTCCCGAAACCTCTGATCCCCCACCCCTCCTTATCCCCTCCCACGTCCACCCCTGCTGGCTGTACACCGTGAGCTTTGTGAACTCCTGGCTTACCACATGCTGTTTAGCGTACATGGACGAGTTCCCACGGCGAACACTTCCTTGTTGACATTCAAACTGAAGACTGAAAATATACAGGGCCCTTGATGCCTCAGTGGTTGAGCATCGGGATGGCAGTCACAAATTCGGAGTTCGAATCCATTTACCGCGAGATATGAAAACCGGCATTTTCGCTGCCGATCGTTCTAGGAGTATGGGTGAGGTGTTCGAAAGGTCCGTTTTCCCTATTCTCCTGGGATGTTGGGTACCTCACGTTTCGCCAATCACTTTCAGCCTAGTCACGTTTCACCCAGTCACGTGTCATCCAATCATGTTTCATCCGATCACGTTTCACCCAATCACGTTTCACCCAATCACGTTTCATCCAAGTACGGTTTGCCTAATACGTTTCATCCAATCACGTTTCATTCAGTTACGTTTTGCCTCATACGTTTCATCCAATCACGTTTCATTCAGTTACGTTTCACCCAGTTAAGTTTCACTCAAGCACGTTTCGTCCAATCACGTTTCGCTCAATCACGTTTTGTCCAGTCACATTTCACCCGATCACGTTTCTCCCGATCCTGCGTTCTCTCGCATAACTGCGAGTACCTCCTTCCAAGAACGAGGACAATCTCAAGGGTAACGTTTTCACCCAAATATTGACGCACAGTTCGCCCAAAGGTATTTGCGATGCATGGGAACAGAATGCGCTGGTATATGCTGAGAAAAAATACCTTTCCTGACCTTTGCCAGCCTTATCATGTTTGTATTAAGATGAGGTGAGTGTTAAACGAAAAGAAACTGACGAAGAGATTGTTTAAATTGTCTCTTTGTTGTTCACCTCAGTTTTAAATTGTCTCTTTGTTGTTCACCTCAGTTTGTCTGACACACACTAATGTATACGTCATATGATATTGTTTAAATTGTCTCTTGTTGTTCACCTCAGTTTCTTTCACATACACTAATGCATTTGTCAGGTTATGCGATTCACCGAATTTGGTGAACTCCCCGTCAACGGTGCTTATTACAATATTAAGATGTTGGCAGTTATTGTCTTCTCTATCTGTGTACCTTATCAATCGGGTGGAAGATGTGTGTGTAAGAGAGAGAGACAGACAGACAGAGTGAGTGAATGAGTGTGTGTGTGTGTGTGTGTGTGTGTGTGTGTGTGTGTGTGTGTGTGTGTGTGTGTGTGTGAGTTTGTGTGCACGTGTGTGTGTGTGTGTGTGTGTATGTGTGTGTCTCTGTGTGTATGTGTGTGTGTGTGTGTGAGAGAGAGAGAGAGAGAGAGAGAGAGAGAGAGAGAGAGAGGAGAGGAGGGAGAGGGAGAGAGAGAGAGAGAGTTGCGACCAATCACTTCAATCAGTTTGATTATACCTGATTTCGGGCAGACGTGACGGATGTGTGGGAATAAGGATGGACTGGATTAAACGTAATTGGGCAAAACTTGATTGATCAAAACGTGATTGGGCAAAACGTGATTGATCAAAACATCATTGGACAAAACGTGATTGATCAAAACATCATTGGACAAAACGCGATTAAGCAAAAGGTGCTGGAGCGAAACGTGATTGGGCAAACCACGATTAAGCAAAACGCGATTGTGCGAAACGTGATTGTGCAAAACGTGACTGGACAAAACGTAATTGGGCAAAACGTGATTGGGCAAAACGTGACTGGACAAAACGTAATTGGGCAAAACGTGATGGGCAAAACGAGTTTGGGCAAAATGTGTTTGAGCATCATATGATCGGCAGTACGTGACTGAGCAAAACGTAACTTGGCAAAACGTGCTAGAGCGAAACGTGATTGGGCAAAACGTAATGCAGAGAACATGAGAGCAAAACCTGACGGAGCGAAACGTGACTGTGTGTGAAACGTGATCGGACAAAACGTGACTGGGCAAAACAGGGTCCATCTAGCGATGTATACCATCTCCGCATCCTTCCTGGCGTGTGTGGACGTAAATGTCACTAAAAGTGCTTCGTGATCAACTGTGAAAATGAGTTAATGACTTAGATTCACTGCATTCTCTTGCTGCCACTGCTGCTGCTGGTCGTGGTTATGATGATGATGATGATGATGATGTTTTCTGCCTTCTAAAAGATTAAGAATACAGTGGTGTTAAGAGCAGTCAGAATGCGCTGCTTTCAAAGGTGAGAGGTTATACTTATAGCTGACCCGATTATGTTGTCACTTTTTTCATGTTGCTGTCAATAACATGTTTTTCATTGTGAAATAGCAAGGTAGGGCTCTTTCTGTAAGAAATTTAACTTCTGTTGTTGGCTGTCTATTACCTGTTCTTCTTCTCTCTGTCTACGTGCCTGTTTCTTTCTCTGTATATACGTTTGTGTCTTCGCTTCGTCTGTCTTTTGCTGTGTGGGGGTCTGTCTCTTTTTCTGTTTGAGTGTCTGTCGTCATGTATGGATAAATGTGACTCTGTGTGTGTGTGTGTGTGTGTGTGTGTGTGTGTGTGTGTGTGTGTGTGTGTGTGTGTATGTGTGTGTGTGTGTGTGTGTGTGTGTGTGTGTGTGTGTTGTGTGTGTGTGTGTGTGTGTGTGTGTGTGTGTGTGTGTGTGTGTGTGTGGCGCGCGCGCACATAAATTATGTATGTATACATAGAGGCCCTAAATCTATGCGTATTGACATGTTTTTTTTTTCCCCAGGCTTGTGCAACCACATATTCATTGCTATGTATTGGCAAGATGAATTTGATTTTATTTGCACAATTTAACATTTAAATGTGAAAGTTATCAGCGTGCAATCTTTAACTTCACTTTGAATTGGTGTTTATATGTTTCTGGTTCTGTTCTTTTCAATGATTCATTAAATATTTGAATGAAAAATGTTTTGTCTTGAATTCTACCAGATACTCTATATGTCAACGTGTATCATCATTCCACACCATACACACACACGCACGCACGCACGCACGCACGCACGCACGCGCGCGCACACACACACACACACACACACACACACACACACACACACACACACACACACACACACACACACATACACACACACACCTACGTAGTTATACAAAATTTTTAGTGGAAAAAAGCTCCTGAAAGAAATCAGAGACGTCTGTGAATTAAAGTTTAAGATCACTCCGGACTTCATGTATACTCTTTCAAAGGGAACTTTTCGAACACACACACACACACACACACACACACACACACACACACACACACACACACACACACACACGCGCGCCCCCCCCCCCCCCCCCCCCCACACACACACAAACACAACACACACATACGCACGCGCACACGCCCCCCCCCCCCCCCCCCCACACACCACACACACGCACATACACACACAAAGAAACACACACATGCTCTCTCTCTCACACACACACACACACACACACACACACACACACACACACACCTACACACACATACACACAGCCTATGCATTATACAAAAGCCTTAGTGAAACAAAGATCCTGAAAAAAATCAGAGTTCAGAAATCTGTGAAATAACATTTAGAATTAGTCTGGATTTCCTCTCTCTCTCTCTCTCTCTCTCTCTCTCTCTCTCTCTCTCTCTCTCTCTCTCTCTCTCTCTCAGGTTATTTAAGTGTAAGAGAACAATTGCTATATGATGGCGTGGTAATGCCTGTAGTTAATGTTTGCAAGTATTTGGAAATTTTATCTCCACTCGTCTGAGTTTCACTGCTGCTTGTAAAGATCTTGCCAGCTGAGCGAAAAATGCATTGTTGTGGACAATTCAGAAGTAATATGCTCTAAAACAAACCATTCCTTTGCGCTGTTTATTAAACATATTGATACGCGTGTTCAGCCAATGCTGCTATACGGATCAGTAATATGGGGGTCAGACCAAGCTGCTGTTCATTGTGAGTCAGTTCATTTGTTTGTTCGTTAAAAGTATTTAGGGGCAGAGCTGCGTACTCCCAATGATCTAGTATCTGATGATGAAAAAACATTTCCCACGTATGTGAACTCTGCCGTTAACTGCATTCTATTCTGGTTTAAGCAACTACATATGGGTGAAATATATCACCTTTTATAGCATAATTTAGATGCTAGGGGAAAGAAGAAGTGGGTATCAAATGTGTGTGTTTGTTGATTTAGCAATGGTTTGGGCGATGTGTGGTTAAATTAAGGCGTGGGAAATGAAAGTAACCTCATCAGCAATGGTTCGTCAGCGTTTCATTGACTAAACCGGAATAATCACATTTACATTAGTGAAAGATTTAAGTTGTATAGAGCTATTTGTATTACCCATGATGTAAAGCATTTTTTTTCCTTTTCTTTCTTTTTCTTTTCTTGTCTTTTTTTTTTTTTGTGCTCTCCCAACCTCTGCGCCACCTCAAAGGCAGTGCACCCACGCCGCTCATTCCGACACCCTGTCCACAGCCACCGGTCGCCCCGCCGCAGCCCCGCCACCGGCAATCCACAGGGAGCAGTCAATGTCAAGCCATCAAGAGGCAACCCCACCGGAGGAGACACTGCACTGCTGCCGAGTCACTTCGGTGGTGTTCAGTGGCGCCTGTTCTGATCTAACATACGCAGGACACCACCTACTAAGCCCCCTACTGACGACAACAATTGCTTAGTCGCGGAGCCGGCGTGAGTGAGCTCTCCCCCTGGAGGGCGCCACCACGTCCGTCCAACAACATCCCCCATGGACCCGCCGATACCGGTGACCCCCGACGGAACCAAACCAAGGCCACAGACGTTGAGACGACATCGAAATTGAGGTCACCATGAGAGCAGGGCATGAAGGGCCACAGAATTTGAGAGACATTTTTTTTTTTTATGCTGATCGATGAGATGAGGATGATTAAGGTGATGCTACGGATGTCCATTTCGGTCTGAGACTACATGACAGGGCTGTACTCTACGCTTCCTTTCATAATATATCCCGGTGTCAACCAGGCGCGAGAGATACAGGCACCCGCAGTGTTGGTCAGGGAATTTGAGCAACACTCTCAGAAACGCATCCATTAAGTGGATGAAACTCGATTGTATGGTCCCAGTCTTCCCAACTGAGTCCGCAGCAAACTCAACTCTGGGTAGGAGCCGGTCGGGGCAGAAAAACCCACATGACTCTGATGGGATTCAAACCCACGACCTCCCAGCCGGGAGTCCGCGACGCTAACCACCTCGCCACGGCGGCTGGTGATGTAAAGCAATATTTGCAAGTAAATATAGACCGAAAACTGAAATCTATAATGACCAAGTTTTAGACTAGGTATATCTGATTTGAATGTACATCGTTTTAAGTATACAACTTGTGATTATTGCGATCCGCAGCTGAAGTAATCTTTCAGTATGGCATGATGAAGCGTAATATCTGTACGTTTACCCCTTCATGGGGGGCTGAGGCCTATATGAATAAATATTCATTTATTCATTCTCTCTCTCTCTCTCTCTCTCTCTCTCTCTCTCTCTCTCTCTCTCTCTCTCTCTCTCATTTTTTTTTGTATCTTTCTATCATTTTGTTCCATTCTCTCTGTCTCTCTGTCTCTCTGTTTCTGTCTCTCTGTCTGTCTTTCTCTGTCTCTATTACTCTCTCTCTCTCTCTCTCTCTCTCTCTCTCTCTCTCTCTCTCTCTCTCTCTCTCTCTCTCTCTCTCTGTCCCTCTCTCTCTCTCTCTCCTTTTCAGTTTCATTATGGATTAACCTCAGAGCTGCACGAACACAAATATCCTGATTTGTTCCACTCTCCCCTTGAAATATGTCAGTTTCTTCCATATTTCTTCCATTTTAGTGAGTGTGTTTTATTTGATGTTGTGTGTGTGTGTGTGTGTGTGTGTGTGTGCGTGTGTGTGTGTGTGTGTGTGTGTGTGTGTGTGTGTGTGTGTGTGTGTGTGTGTGTGTGTGCACGCGCGCTTGCGCACAGAGACAGCCAGACATGGAGACAGACAGACCAACAATATTTGTTATCCTAACATTATTTGTTAGGGAGCACGCCATTCAAAGTGGTTTAAGAAAAGGAAGAAACAAAAAAATGTAACAAGTACACCAGGCCCCTGAGCTTTCGGAACACTTTGTTGCAATGCAATTAGTACGCCAGGCAGAACAATATGTACGTCGCACAGACACACTGACATCGTGTGCGTTACGAACAATGAAACACAAGCAGTAATGGCACGCCTATCGCAGTATGCAGACCAAAACATGTACGTCTACACTGGTTTTTACTCTCTCTCTCTCTCTCTCTCTCTCTCTCTCTCTCTCTCTCTCGCCTCTCTCTGTCTGTGTGTGTGTGTGTGTGTGTGTGTGTGCGCGCGCAAATATATTTATTGTATGTGTGTATGCGTGCCTACGTGTGTGTGCGTGCGTGCGTGCGTGTGTGTGTGTGTGTGTGTGTGTGTGTGTAGGCTATGTGTATGCGTGCGTGTGCGTACGTGCGCGCGCGATAATATATATATATATATATATATATATATATATATATATATATATTATTAAAATACTGCTAAAACGCCTAATAAAAATCTTAAGGTGCTCAACTGCTAAAACGCCTAATAAAAATCTTAAGGTGCTCAACCCCTTGGGGAGCAACATCTGTTAAAAATAGTATGATAAAAGGAAGTTTTTAAAAATCAACAGATCTGTTTCGAGCCAGCGCTCTCGTCAGGATCCTGACGAGAGCGCTGGCTCGAAACAGATCTGTTGATTTTTAAAACTTCCTTTTATCATACTATTTTTTTAACAAACAAAAAAAAAAAAATATATATATATATATGTGTGTGTGTGTGTGTGTGTGTGTGTGTGTGTGTGTGTGTGTGTGTGTGTGTAATAAATTCCAAGAATAAAGTACCAGCACCGTTCCAGCAACTTACAGAGCAGCTAGGTGTTGCAATGACTGCAAGAAATATTCAATTATAAACAAAGCTTGCTCTTATGTCTTGGATTGAAGAAGTAGGGGGAGATAAGCATTCACATCTGCAGTGGTAGATAATTCTGCCTAACTACCAGTATGTGCTTGAGTGGGTGAATGGGGAATAATAAATGCTTCTCAAAATGAGCCTTCAGCAAACTTATAGTCTCCAAGGGGGAGATAGAGAGAAAACTCACTAACATGTTACTCCTGGCTGCTCTGTAAGTTGCTGGAACGGTGCTGGTACTTATCCTTGGAATTTATTAGTTCATTATAATTTAGTCCCTTGCGGATTCTTTCCAAGAACTGGCCCTCAGGACTTGTGTCTTAATAGATTATCTTTTTTATATTTTCTAATTTTCACAAGAAAATGTACTTTGTTTTGCTCTTTCATGATTTTCTTTTGCTTCTTAGATGGCACCTTTACTTGTTTTTTTGAAAACTCAACAAACATACTATCGTATTGCACACCAGCCTTTTTCTGGGATAGCATTCTTCTTAAAATGAAAAAGGCAGAGGAGTTAAGTTACCACTTTCCGCGGTCACTGGGGAGAAACAACCAGGTTTCGAAATACCGGTATCTGACCAGGAGTTACATGTTTAATGAGTTTTCTCCCTATTGGAGACTGTCTCCCCCCTTGGAGACTATAAGCCTGCTGAAGGCTCATTTTGAGAAGCATTTCTTATTCACCCACTCAAGCACATACTGGTAGTTAGGCAGAATTATCTACCACTGCAGATATGAATGCTTATCTCCCCCTATTTCTTCAATCTAAGACATAAGAGCAAGTTTTGTTTATAATTGAATATATATATATATTTTTGTGTGTGTGTGCGCGTGGTTGTGTGTTGGCGTGTTATCTGATATGTGAGTGTGTGTGAGAGAGAGAGATTCTATGCATAGTAATCTCTTCCACGATTTCTTTCTTTCAAGAAAGAGTGATGGAGACAGAGTCATACAAAGAGAATCAAACAGACGGACCGACCAATCGACTATACGACAGACAGACAAAAACAGGACTGAGAATATAACTAGTTGTTGTCCCTACAGTAAAGCCATACACAATGTGAACAGAGAGTTGAGAACTCTGTATTACGGAAAATTATATCTACATTGTTTGGTCCAAACACCGGCTGAAAACATTTCAAAGTATCACTCTTACGGATTAATGTTTACCGTTAAGATTAGGTTAGGGTCAGGGCAGGACTAGGGCTAGGCTTAACTCTCAACAGATGCCCAGAAGATTCATATATTTCACACAAGTTTATTGATTGCCTCCGTTTTTTTTTTTAATTCAGATTTTATGCCTCAACCAGCCCCATAGTGGAGAAGAAGGGAGGGGTGGGACGAAGGACTGTGGTGGGGTAGGGGATGTTCTTCGGTTGAAAAAAAAAAACGTGCTGTTGAAATGCCAAGCCGTTCGTGCCGTGAATAAGGCGATGGTCGTACCCGCACCAACGGCAAAAATAGCCATGAAAAAATATAGACCTAACGGACCTCTCACATGATCCAGCTCAAAGGGTTGTAGTTGGATAAAAACTAACCAAAGATAACCGTAACCGAAGCTCGGACCGTGTGAGCAGGAAGGTAGATGAAAACTCCTTGTAGCCAACCACAACAAAAAATTTACCATGGAACATATGCTATGTCTGTCAAACTCGGTTCAACTCTCGAATGAAAGTTGTAGCCAGGCAGCCAATAAAGAGCGTCGTCATAGTCATGTGATCTAGTAACCAAAACGAAAAATGGTGAAACTTCGCCTCTCAGCTTTTTGGCTAAGATCAAAGCGTAGAGTGACGAAGAGCGGCTTGATCGAGCTTAACCAAGAGGAGAACTGTTTGAGAAAAAAGGTCGATTTTAATCAGGTTAAAAGAAAATAGTAACCGTACACAATGTGAAAGCCAAGAGCAGGGGCTTGAGAGGTGAGGTTGGTTCCATGCCAGCTGTCTCTACCTGTGTTCTGCTGTTCGAGGGCCAGAGTCACAGCAAATCTTTTATCTCTCTTGAGTAAACATTTCTGAGATGCCCTCGCGGGATCTCGGACAGTGTCACATAGCTGCAGTGTATGATAGCATGGCATTACCCGATCACTTTGAGGGCTTCGACTGTGTCTGGCCTGTGTGAACGCGCTTTTGCCGCAACAGGCCGAACGAATGTGTCACTCCGATTGATACAACTTCACAGTTGGGTCGTGTATGGCGCGTTTAAGTTAGGTACCAGTCCCCCCCCCCCCCCCCCCCCCCCTCTGTCTCTCTCTGTCTCTGTCTCTCTGTCTCTCTCTCTCTCTCTCTCTCTCTCTCTCTCTCTCTCTCTCTCTCTCTCTCTCTCTCTCTCTCTCTCTCTCTCTCTCTCTCTCTCTTCATTCCTAAAGGAAAATATAGTGGCTGGAATTATTGAAGACAGATTTTAGACAATCGTGACGCGAACTGTCCGAAACCAATAGTGAAATGAAACTTGCGAACTGGATTCGTCGATTGCAAAGACGTTGCAGACATTCACATAGATAAGAAAAAATGTAAGTGTATAGTAGTAGTAGTAGTAGTAGTGATAATGATAGTAGTAGTGGTGGTGGTGGTGGTGGTAAGAGTAATAGTAGAAGTTACAATGATGAAGATGATGACGATGATGATGATGATGATGATGATGATGATGATGATGAAAAGGCATAATCAGAGTAGTAGTAGTAGTTACAATAACAGCAATAGCAATGATAATAATAGCAATGATGATGAGAATGATGATGATGATGATGATGATGATGATGATGACGATGATGATGATGATGATGATGATGATGATGATGATGATGATAGTAGTAGTAGTAGTAGTAGTTAGCAGTAGCAGCAGCAGCAGCAGTAATAACAGCAGCAACAACAACAACAGTATGTAGTAGTAGAAGAAGTAGTAATAGCAGTAATAGTAGTGGTGGTAGCAGCAGCAGCAGCAGGAGTAGTAGTAGTAGTAGTAGTAGTAGTAGCACTCGACGAAATGCAACATACGATAACTTAGGTCTGTTTCAGTTAATTGATATTCCAGCACGGGTTACCCCAACATCCAAGACACTGACTGATCATATTTGTCAGCACAAAACAAAACATTATAGAAATATGTTCTCCGCACTGTCGCTGTAGTGATCACTCACCTATATGAATAACTTGGCTTAAACAAGGCATTAACATTCCTAGACCTGGTCACAAAGTCATCAAGTATAGATCATTTGCCGATTTTGACAAGAATTCCTTCCTACATGATTTAGCTCAATCATCGTTGTCTCATGTTTATCAAGACACTGATCCTGATCAAGCTTTTGAAGTTTGGCATAAAACTTTCATAGATGTTTACAACAAACATGTCCCATTTAAATTAAGAGGGTGAAAATATTCACCTAAACCTCCCTGGTTAACGGATAAAATTCAAGAAGCAATGCAGTTAAGAGACAGACTGCTAAAAAAATAAATAATTTGAAGAGTTCAAGAAGCAAAAGAAATAAAGTTACCACAATGTTTCGTAGTTCAAAGAAGAAATATGTTTTAAACTTAGTTTGTAATGGCTCTAAAAATAACTCAAAACATATTTGGAAGGTCATAAACATTCTTACACATAATCATTCTGACAAAACAACTACAATTCCATCTGATATTCCTAGTGATAGTTTAAATAATCATTTTTTCTAACATTGCCAATCGAATAGTTAAGAAAGATAGATCTGAAATGAATGACTTAAAAATGCTGAAAGATTTTTTGTGAATCCAAAACTATCATATCTGAATGTATTATTCCTCCATAACGATTTATGATGTTTATTTTCATCTTGTACATATGAAACAGACAGGCACTCGTGTTGACGATCTGGATGGAAAAATTCTTAAACTAAGTGCTCCTCTCATTACTGACACTTTGGATCTATTTGTATAATCTTTGTATTGATAAAAGTTATTTTCCTAAAATTCTCAAGCAAGCCAAAGTAATACCACCTTTTGAAATCCGGAGATAAAACTAATCATTCAAATCATAGACCCATTTCACTTTTATCTCTTATCTTCAAACCACTAGAAAAAAATATTAATAAATACCTCGTGTCTCATATTTTAAAACGCAAACTGCTCCATCCCAACCAGCCTGGATTTAGAGCCAACTATTCTTGCCACACAGCACTACCAAATCTCGTGGATCAATGGTTAGCAAGTAGAGATGATTTGAAAGTCACTGGTGTTCTTTTTCTTCCTTTTTTTTTTTTTTTTTTTTTTTTTTTTTTGACTTTGCAAAACCATTTGATGTTATTGATCACAAATTACTACAGAAAAAATTAGCTGTCTATAAAATTTCCAATCAAGTCCTTTCTTTCGTAAAAATCGTTTCTTTCTAATCGTCAATAATCTGTTTTTATAGGCAACAAGCTGTCTGCTTTTGCACCACAAAAGTTTGGTGTACCACAAGGTTCAGTTCTCGGTCCTTTTCTTTTTTTTACTCGATATTAATGACCTTCCCCTACATATCAAAGGCTTTTGTGAACTCTTTGCAGATGATACATCTCTCCACTCTAACCATTCTGATCTGAATGAGCTATCCATGAAAATTGCGAGGGAATGTTGATCAGTTGATTAGCTGGTGTGAACTCCATCACATGTCCCTTAATGAACAGAAAACAAAGTATATGGTCATAACCTCACGTCAAAAAAGACAAAATGTAACTTCTGGTATGCCTTTTATATACATCGGCTGCAAGCAGCTCGATGAAGTCAACACTCATAAAGTTTTCCGGGTCACCTTGGGCAATACTCTCTCTTGGTCACTTCATCATATCATGGTTTAAGCAAACGCAATTTTTGTTGGCCTTCTGATCTCTCCTGAGGCCAAGATGTTCTTTAGCATGATGAATGCTGCTCGCGCCTTGCCTGTCCTAGCTATGATGTCTCGGTGAGCGCCCCCACCCCCCCCCCCACCCCTCCCCTGCTTGTCAACTACGCTTCCCAAGTAGACAAAGGAATCTACTTCCCTGATGGGCTCACCTCCGTCTGTGACTGGGCTGCTGCCTGTGGTGTTAATCTTCATCAGCTCGGTCTTCTTCTTGTTTATCTTGAGCCCTGTTCCTGCTGATGTTGTCTCAAGGCGGGTGGTCTTTGTCCTGCATCTGTGTGTGACCGTGGGAGAGGAGTGCCAGGTCATCAGCAAAGTCAAGGTCATCTAGCTGCGTCCAAAGTGTCCACTGTATCCTATTGTTCCTGCCTGTTGTTGTGGTCTTCAAAATCAGATGGCCAGAGAAGATCAACAACGAGAGCTATGGAAGCAAGCAGGACAGGAACCAGTGCCAAGCAGATTCTGCGGAGGAAGTGGGGCTGGATTGGGCACACTCTCAGGAAGCCAGCATCCAGCACCACACGCCAAGCCCTGACATGGAACCCACAGGGGAAAAGGA
>JADBJO010000147.1:195000-205000 GCA_016801955.1 Conus betulinus | reverse complement strand
CTTTGCATCTGTTTTAATGACTGGATTAAAAAGCAAGCAAGTTGTATGAAAAAGAGAATTAATCTAGCAAAGTATGACAAAAACAGTGATTGGTATGATAAAGAATGTAGGTTAAGCAAAGTTAAGGCAAAAGGGGCTGCTTGCGATTCTTAGAAAAACGAGAAGGAAAGAAGACCGTGATGCCTACTGCATAGCAAGAAGAGAATACAAAACATCTGATAAAGAGAAAAAGAAAACAGTATAACGATATGTTGTTAGACAGACTTATTTCATCAGTGAACAATCAGAGAGAATTTTGGGAAACTGTGCGTAAAATATCCTTTAAAAGAAAACGTGTTCAAAATAGTCTAACAGTCGATGACTGGTTCAAACATTTTAAAGATTTACTTGAATTAGAAATAACAACAGATGTTATTAATTCATATGGAAATGGCAATGATATCGATGAGGAGGAAATTAGTTCTATAAACCGTCCAATAACAAAATGAAGAAGTTCTGCTAGCTGTGAATAGGTTAAAAAATGGAAAAGCTGCCGGACCGGATGAAATATGGTGAGTTGTTGAAGTATGGTGGGGACCGAGTTGTTGACTTTTTTGTAAAGCTTTTTAATACGTTGTTTGTTTGATAAAGGCGTGTTCCCGGACAACTGGACCAACTCTATAGTGCAGCCCTTGTTTTTAAGAAGGGACGTTAACGATCCAAACAATTACAGAGGCATTTCACTGTGTGATACGAGCAGTAAAATTTACAGCACAATTATTAATAGCAGACTGCAAGAATGGATAAAAGAATATAATCTGACTGGTGAACATCAAGCAGGATTTAAGAAAGGTTACTCTACAGTTGATCACATGTTTACATTATTGGCACTCGTTCAAAAACAGTTTTGTTTCAATCGTAAATTATATGTAGCCTTCATTGATTTTGAAAAGGCTTTCGACTCTGTTGAAAGGAACTTATTATGGCCCATAATATTGAAAAATGGCATCAAAGGCAAGATATTTAGGTGTATTCGTAGTATGTATGACAATGTCAAAGCCAGAATTAAATGCGGAGGTAGTGTGACTGATTACATCAACTGCACCCGTGGAGTGAAACAAGGAGATGCCTGCAGTCCTGTCTTGTTTTCTTTATTCATTAATGAACTAGCTTAGAGGTGATAAGGAGAGGGAGACATGGTGCAATGTTTACGTCTGACTATTTTGAATTATTCATATTACTTCTGGCAGATGATGTGGCCTTACTCTCAGAGACTGCCACTGGCTTACAAACACAGATTAACAGTCTTCAACGTGCAGCTGCAGCTTTGCAGCTGAAGGTCAATATGAATAAAAGCAACATAGTGGTATTCAGAAAAGGGGGGTATTTAGCTGCCAGAGAAAGGTGGACCTACAACGGGATTGTTATGCCTGTTGTGAATGTTTACAAATACCTAGGAATTTATTTTTTTCAACAAAGTTAAGTTTTGTTGCTGCATGTCGTGATCTCAGTAGCAGAGCAAAAAACGCGTTATTGTGTATTTTACAAAAGTTATTTAAGCTAAAGTGTTCTTCTCCTTCTTCCTTTTTTAAGTTATTTGACTCACAAGTTCAGTCTGTTGTTCAGTATGGTGCAGAGTTATGGGGCCTTGACAATGCAGCACTCCATTGCGAAAAAGTGCATTTATTTGCTATTAAGAGATTCTTGGGAGTAGAAATGAGAACACCTAATGACATGGTATACGGAGAAACAAATCGATATCCTATTTACATAAATTCAGCTGTAAAGTGTGTTAGGTATTGGCTAAAGCTGACGAGGATGGACGAATGTAGACTACCTTTTAAGGCCTATAGAATGCTTTTCGATTTAGATTTGCGTGACAAGAAAAACTGGGCTTCAAATGTTCGCTGTAAATTGTATACGTTTGGATTCGGATATGTATGGCTCAATCAAGGAGTAGAAGGGATAAGCGAGTTTCTGCAAAACGTTTAGGGAAAGGTTAATTTTGTGCAGATGGCAGGACTGGAATAGCCATATCAATAACAGTGACAGGTTTAACGTTTACAGAACCTTCTGTACTATTCCGGATGCTAAAACATATTTATTACTCAATTTGGACAGATATTTAAGGCATGTACTGATAAGATTTAGGCTTGGTATTTCTGAAATCGAGGTACATCGTAATCGTCATAGACAACACAGTGAAGGTGACTTACTATGTCCACTTTGTCAAAGAGAGAAAGAAGAAGATGAGGTACATTTTGTTCTATGTTGTCCTATTTTAAACGACTTAAGAGCACAATACATACCGTTGAAATATTATAAGGTACCAAATCAGTTCAAATTAGCGTTGCTTATGGCATGTGTACATGAAAAAACGATCAGAAATTTGTCAATCTATCTTACAAGGCTTTGAAATTGCGTTCTATTCTCATCTCTTGAAATTATTGCAAAGTGTATTACTCTCTCTGCTTGTGGGAGTGTGTGTGTGTGTGTGTGTGTGGTGTGTGTGTGTGTGTGTGTGTGTGTGTGTGTGTTTGCGTGTGTGTATGTGTGTGTGTGTGCGTGCGCGCGCGCTTGTGCAAATTGTGACATGCAAGACATAATATTGACTACTGTAGCTCTGAAGAACTGAATAAACGTTTACTTGCTAATATACATAGAGCAATGAGAATCTGTGAACTGAATCTAATCAAAGGAAGCGGAGCTATAAAAACATGTCGGTGTGTTCTTTTTTCTTAATTGTGCTATCACAAAGTATTGTGCCCACAAAATGACTACGCGACTCAAATACAGAAACTGCACGCGCATGTCTCCTCCATCAGTCCGATTCAGTGGGAACTATTACGACAGAACGACTGCTTTACGGTAAATGTTACTGATCACAACAGAGTGCGTGAAAAGCTAAAGGAAGACAGAGCTACCGCCCAGCTTTAGTGGTTAGGGTCAGGGAAGTTATGGATGTGGATTCGAACGTGATATCAGGCATATATTATGGAGGAGAAGAGAAGGTGGGCACGAGAGGGAGGGGGGGGGGGGGGTTTGTATCTACCTGCGCCTCTTAAGAAGGAAACTGGGCATTATGTCCTGAATATTCGCCTGTGCAAGCTTGGTGGTTCGAACTGACTGTAATACCTCCTGCCTCCCGACACTCCCACCCTGACCCCCATCCCGCCTCCACCCTCCATCCTCATCCTAACACCCCCTGACCCTCCTTCCACCCCGACTCCCTCTCCCTCTTGCGCCCATCTCCTCTCCTCTTCCTTCCCCCTGCTTCCCATCACATCACCTAACCACGCCACCCTGCTCTACACCCCTGTACAACCCCCCCCCCCCCCCCCCCCTCCTCCCTCGCCGGTCACATTTTAAGTGGCAGGCCCTATTGATTGTATAGCCTCCCTCTCCCTCCTTCCCTCTCACCCACCACCTCATCAATCAAGTGCACTCACCTGCCCCCGCCCCAGACCAACCCCTTCCCGAATCTTCCATTCTTCTCTCTGATCGTTGAAAGACTTGCGTGATGATGAATCTCCCGTTCTCTCTGATCTTTGAAGGGCTTGCATGATGATGAATCTTCAGTTCTTCTCTCTGATCTTTGAAGGGCTTGCATGATGATGAATCTTCAGTTCTTCTCTCTGATCTTTGAAGGGCTTGCATGATGATGAATCTTCAGTTCTTCTCTCTGATCTTTGAAGGGCTTGCATGATGATGAATCTTCAGTTCTTCTCTCTGATCTTTGAAGGGCTTTTGATGATGAATCTCACGTTCTTCTCTCTGATCTTTGAAGGGCTTGCGTGATGATGAATTTTCCATTCTTCTCTCTGATCTTTGAAGGGCTTGCGTGATGATGAATCTTCCGTTCTTCTCTCTGATCTTTGAAGGGCTTGCGTGATGATGAATCTTCAGTTCTTCTCTCTGATCTTTGAAGGGCTTGCGTGAAGATGAATCTCCCGTTCTTCTCTCTCTGATCTTTGAAGGGCTTGCGCGATGATGAATCTTCAGTTCTCTCTGATCTTTGAAGGGCTTGCGCGATGATGAATCTTCAGTTCTCTCTGATCTTTGAAGGGCTTGCGTGATGATGAATCTTTCATTCTTCTCTCTGATCTTTGAAGGGCTTGCGTGATGATGAATCTTCCGTTCTCTCTGATCGTGAAGGGGTTGCGTGATGATGAATCTTCCGTTCTCTCTGATCGTGAAGGGCTTGCGTGATGATGAATCTTCCGTTCTTCTCTCTGATCTTTGAAGGGCTTGCATGATGATGAAAATCGTCCCCGCGTATTTATAAATGCATAGATGTGTGTGCGCAAGCATGCATGTGCATTGAAAGCCGACGCCTGCACAAGCCTGGTTGTGTGTCTACATTGGTGTGTGTGTCTGTGTTTGTGTGTCTGTCTGTCTGTTTGTGTCTGCCGGTCTTTATCTATCGCTGAGTCTGTGTCTGTGTGATTGCTGCGTATGTCTGTGTACATGCTTGTGTCTGTATCTTTGTGGGTGCCTGTGCTTGTTTCTCTGTGCCTGTCTTTGTCCATGTATACATCTTGAGCTTTCTGACTGTGTCACTGAAACAAGTGTATTGCCAGATGAGCCATTGATTGTAATGACATTTAGCAACAATAATGATAAAATACCAAGAAATGCCTGATGATGTAAAAAAGAAAGGAAATGAGTAAAAGTGCAATTTTGATTCATCAAAACCTGATCAAATTATGAACCGTTTTCTTAACCATCACAAACATACAGCTATTCAACGTTTTTTTTTTCGTTTTCTGCATCATCCAGCATGCTGACGATTTGAGTAACATATTCCATTCGGATTCAAAGCTTTTCCGTCTAAATAGGGAGTGAGCTACTAAAAGTATTTGAGAGAGAGAGAGAGAGAGAGAGAGAGAGAGAGAGAGAGAGAGAGAGAGAGAGAGATGAAAAAAGGAACGAAAAGAACTGCAACTAAAGAGCTCTTGTCAGGATCACTCACGCACCGCGATGATCAACATCCCCCTGGAGCAGACGCTGGATGCAAAGGAATTCCCGTTCAATCTGCTGGAACAACAACAACCCTCACACACCAGTCTCCTGGCTCGTTGCATCTCACTGGCCGCAGTTTACACAGCACGTTACGCTCTGGTTTTTTGTTGAAGTGATACTTTGGCTGGCTGCTGATTGTCTCCATGAACCATGAAAAACAAAATGTTACTGCCATTCAACAAGAACGCATTTTTATTGCTATAATTATGGATTTCATCGTTACTGTTGTTGTTTCCGGTTCCGTTTTCGTTATCATTTAATTATTACTTTTTGTAAATTTTATCACTCTTGTTGTTTTTATTATTGTTATGAGTATCATTAGTGTTGTGATGTTGACGATGATGCTGATGATTGTTATTGTTATTCTATCGATTTTTTTTTTATGACTGTTATTTTCATGTCTATCATTATCATGACATTACAGTTTGTTGATTAGTAACAATTAACAACATAATATCAAACTCCAAATATTATGATAATGATATATAATAATAATAATAATAATGATAATAACAATAATAATAATAGTAACCAGTATCGTAATCTCTATTAAACAGCAAGCAGAGATGATGATGATGATGACGATGATGATGGTGATAAGAAGAAGAAGAAGACGACGACGACGACGACGACGACGAACGAGAGAAGAAGAAGAAGAGAAGAAGAAGAAGAAGAAGAAGAAGAAGAAGAAGAAGAGAGGAGGAGGAGGAGGAGGAGGGAGGAAGAGGAGGAGGAAGGAGGAAGAGGAGGACGAGGACGACGAGTTATGAGTATTAAGATTTTAATGGTATCTTAATCAATACTAGAGTTATCATCATGGAAACAGACACAATGACAAAATTTATAACGACAATGATATGCATGGTGTTCTTGCTATTGGGTGGCAGTTAAAATTGATTTTCATGGTTCGTACTCATTGTTATGAAATGGAGGAGGGGGAAACAGAACAATGCCACATTTCCAATTCCTGCATACCCTCGTAGTTCTGTTGCTCCTCTTACTGCAAAATCATCATTGAGGATGTGAGAGCAGTTTTTGTGTGCTAGTTCGTATACTTTTGCTTCACTTTGATTTTGTCTGTCCCGTCTTCTGTGGCCCCCTCCTACTCCCCCCCCCCCCCCCCCCCCCCCCCCCCCCCCCCCCCCCCCCCCCCCCCCCCCTCCCACACACACACACACACACACACCAGCACAAGCATTTCTCACAAACCGCCCGGTTCTGGCACACTGCCCATGCAACCACACACACAGCGTTCTGTGATAGTGCCAAGGGCAGGATGTCACACACACACTGCGTTCTGTCATAGTGCCAAGGGCTGGCTGTCACACACACAGCGTTAAGTCATAGTGCCAAGGGCAAGCTGTCACACACACTGCGTTCTGTCATAGTGCCAAGGGCAGGCTGTCACCCACACTGCGTTCTGTCATAGTGCCCAGAGAGCAGGCTGTCACACACACTGCGTTCTGTCATAGTGCCAAGGGCAGGCTGTCACACACACACTGCGTTCTGTCATAGTGACAAGGGCAGGCTGTCACACACACTGCGTTCTGTCATAGTGCCAATGGCAGGCTGTCACCCACACACTGCGTTCTGTCATAGTGCCAAGGGCAGGCCGTCACACACACACTGCGTTCTGTCATCAATAGTGCCAAGGGCACTGCGTTCTGTCATAGTGCCAAGGGCAAGCTGCCACACACACACTGCGTTCTGTCATAGTGCCAAGTGCAAGCTGTCACACACACACTGCGTTCTGTCATAGTGCCAAGGGCAGGCTGTCACACACATTGCGTTCTGTCATAGTGCCAAGGGCAGGCCGTCACATACACACTGCGTTCTGTCATAGTGCCAAGGGCAGGCTGTCACACACGCTGCGTTCTGTCATAGTGCCAAGGACTGTCACACACACTGCGTTCTGTCATAGTGCCAAGGACAGGCTGTCACACACACTGCGTTCTGTCATAGTGCCAAGGGCAGGCTGTCACACACACACTGCGTTCTGTCATAGTGCCAAGGGTAGGCTGTCACACACACACTGCGTTCTGTCATAGTGCCAAGGACTGTCACACACACTGCGTTCTGTCATAGTGCCAAGGGCAGGCTGTCACACACACACTGCGTTCTGTCATAGTGCAAAGGACAGCCTGTCACACACACTGCGTTCTGTCATAGTGCCAAGGGCAGGCTGTCACACACACTGCGTTCTGTCATAGTGCCAAGGTCAGGGCCGTCACACACACTGCGTTCTGTCATAGCGCCAAGGACTGTCACACACTCTGCTTTCTGCCATTGTGCCAAGGACAGGCTGTCACACACACTGCGTTCTGTCATAGTGCCAGGGGCAGGCTGTCATACGCACTGCGTTCTGTCATAGTGCCAAGGGCAGGCTAACACTCACACTGCGTTCTGTCATAGTGCCAAGGGCAGACTGTCACACACACACAGCGTTCTGTCATAGTACCAACGGCAGGCTGTCACACACACTGCTGCGTTCTGTCATATTGCCAAGGACCGCTGTCGTGCACACTGCGTTAAGTCATAGTGCCAAGGGCAGGCCGTCACACACACACTGCGTTCTGTTATAGTGCCCAAGGCAGGCTGTCACACACATTGCGTTCTGTCATAGTGCCAAGGGCAGGCTGTCACACACACACTGCGTTCTGTCATAGTGCCAAGGGCAAGCTATCACACACACTGCGTTCTGTCATAGTGCCAAGGGCAAGCTGTCATACGCACTGCGTTCTGTCATAGTGCC
This sequence comes from Conus betulinus, assembly GCA_016801955.1. Classification (NCBI taxonomy): domain Eukaryota; kingdom Metazoa; phylum Mollusca; class Gastropoda; order Neogastropoda; family Conidae; genus Conus; species Conus betulinus. The sequence continues at coordinate 197,247 of JADBJO010000147.1, read as the reverse complement.
AAGGGCTGGCTGTGACACACACTGCGTTCTGTCGTAGTGCCAAGGGCAGGATGTCACACACACTGCGTTCTGTCGTAGTGCCAAGGGCAGGCTGTCACACACACTGCGTTCTGTCATAGTGCCAAGGGCAAACTGTCACACACACTGCGTTCTGTCGTAGTGCCAAGGGCAGGATGTCACACACACTGCGTTCTGTCATAGTGCCAAGGGCAGGCTGTGTCACACACACTGCGTTCTGTCATAGTGCCAAGGGCAGGATGTCACACATACACACTGCGTTCTGTCATAGTGCCAAGGGCTGGCTGTCACACACACTGCGTTCTGTCATAGTGCCAAGGGCAGCCTGTCACACACACACTGCGTTCTGTCATAGTGCCAAGGGCCGTCACACACACTGCGTTCTGTCATAGTGCCAAGGGTAGGCTGTCACACACACTGCGTTCTGTCATAGTGCCAAGGGCAGGATGTCACACACACTGCGTTCTGTCATAGTGCCAAGGGTAGGCTGTCACACACACTGCGTTCTGTCATTGTGCCAGGGCCGTCACACACACTGCGTTCTGTCATAGTGCCAAGGGCAGGATGTCACACACACACTGCGTTCTGTCATACTGCCAAGGGCCGTCACACACACTGCATTCTGTCATAGTGCCAAGGACAGGCTGTCACACACTCTGCGTTCTGTCATACTGCCAAGGACAGGCTGTCACACACACTGCGTTCGTTCGTTCTGTCATAGTGCCAAGGACAGGCTGTCACACACTCTGCGTTCTGTCATACTGCCAAGGACAGGCTGTCACACACTCTGCGTTCTGTCATACTGCCAAGGACAGGCTGTCACACACTCTGCGTTCTGTCATAGTGCCAAGGACAGGCTGTCACACACTCTGCGTTCTGTCATACTGCCAAGGACAGGCTGTCACACACACTGCGTTCTGTCATAGTGCCAAGGACAGGCCGTCACACACGCTGCGTTCTGTCATAGTGCCAAGGACAGGCTGTCACACACACTGCGTTCTGTCATAGTGCCAAGGACAGGCCGTCACACACTCTGCGTTCTGTCATAGTGCCAAGGACAGGCTGTCACACACTCTGCGTTCTGTCATAGTGCCAAGGACAGGCTGTCACACACTCTGCGTTCTGTCATAGTGCCAAGGACAGGCCGTCACACACGCTGCGTTCTGTCATAGTGCCAAGGACAGGCTGTCACACACACTGCGTCTTCTGTCATAGTGCCAAGGACAGGCCGTCACACACTCTGCGTTCTGTCATAGTGCCAAGGACAGGCTGTCACACACACTGCGTTCTGTCATAGTGCCAAGGACAGGCCGTCACACACTCTGCGTTCTGTCATACTGCCAAGGACAGGCTGTCACACACACTGCGTTCTGTCATAGTGCCAAGGACAGGCCGTCACACACGCTGCGTTCTGTCATAGTGCCAATGGCAGGCTGTCAGAATAGAAGCTGCACTGCTGCAGAGAACGGGACCATCATTCGAAGGGGAAACAACGATGACAATGACATAATTCGATCACATTCCTATTATGACATCAACTGCCATTAAGGTTGAAGCGAATGGCGGAAGCAGATCTTTAATGAGCAGGGGCGGATCGGTCCGCCTAGAAGAGAGGGGTTCCGAGATTCTGAAAGAGTCTAAATCCCGCAGCTAAGCAGCATCAACACTGATGATCAGATGTCGTGGAGGAGGACCAGGGAAGTGGGGAAGAAGGGACGGATACAAAGGGAGGTGTGGAGGCAGAGGGAAGAGAGGATTCTACAGCAGCGGGGAAAGACATGATGACTTGAGGGAGGGGAAGAGTGTGAGGGAAAGAGATATAAGGGTGGGGAGTGGGAGGCTCCATTCATGTCATGTCATGTCATGTCATGCTATGTACCTCCATGTACCTCACAGCCCAACCGACCTCTCAGACCATGTCATGGCTGTGACCTAATTAAAAAGAAAAAAACATCATAACTATGTACATGTAAAACTATCAAGGTTGGAAACGAATCCTCGTTCAACTGTCAGTTTTTCGAGAGAAAAAAGCCAAAAACGTTCATTTTCGAACCCGTGTTGATCATCTGGAATTGTAAATGTTAATTTCGTCTGAAAAAATGGAAACATTAAATTCAGAGAAGTATTTCTGAACAGAGCTTTCTAAGGGTTTCCTGGAGGTAAATGCTTCTGTGTCAAATCGTGCCAGTCCCAAAGGGCATGTAGTAGGTGGGAAACTATGAATGGCTT
>JADBJO010000147.1:182500-190000 GCA_016801955.1 Conus betulinus | reverse complement strand
GGGGCGGTGTTGGGGTGGGGGTGGGGTGGGGGGCATTACAATAGAGAGGAAGGAAACTGGCGACAATTTTGTTTCCTATCATTTCGACGACTTGTGTTGTCATCACCATCAATGTCGACATATCCGTTAGTTTTCTGTGTTCGCGTCATCTTTGGCTGTGTGCATAGTGGACCCGGCCCTGCAAAGAACGGGCGTGCGCCGCCCGTCCGGGAGAATAAACCCTGCTCCGGTTCTTCTCTATTCCACCTTACTGGCGACGGTCAAAGCTGTGCAAACTGCACCCAGCCCGACCCGTATGATGAGAGCCGTGATTTTACCGAACGTGCAAACCGTATTTTCCCAGGCCGTCCGGGTGAAGGGACCCAACTTCTCCCTTGATTTTTTACACTAGTTATCTTTCTTTCTAACGTTGACGACGAGAAACTGATCGCTGCCCTAAGGTTAAGATCATTCATTTACAAAAAATGACCATAATCATGCCAACAGAGAGATTCTCGCTGCTGTTGGGGACAATATATCAAGAAAAGTGGGAGGAAATGGTAAGTAGTAGTAAAAATGCTACCTTCTTTTTTCCCCACCAATGAACAAAGCTACAACAAATCTTCAGCTTTGTATCCAATACGATTCATATTAACAGAAAGTTCCAGTGACGGACATATTTTCTATAAAAGCTAAGAAACAACCACGTTGATTTATAAGTCCTTGAAGGTTTTCAGTCACTGTTTTATTCAATCCATTTTGACGTCTTCTTTTACGTTTTACAAATAAGAATGCTTTAAACAGATTGGTAAATTTGCGCAAAAAGATGGTGGGTGTGACACAGGTAAACAAATATAACTGAATTGTATGAACATTGTGTGAGAATGAAGGCAAGAAAGATTGTGAATATTCACAGTCACACCTCTCTCTCAAAATATTACAAATTGCTACATTTCGGATTCCTAAATCCAGAACACACAGAACAAGAAACAGTCCTATCAACAAACCCAAAGAGTTATTAAATAAATAATATTATATTCTTCTACACTATAAACCGCTACTATATGCTGACATGATCAGACGCATGCGTGTGTGGATGTGGGGTGGTGGTGGCGGTGGTGGTGGTGGTGGTGGTGCAAGAAAGTGTGTGTGGGTGTGTGCATCTACATGTAAAAGCATCTGTATGTGTGTGTGCCTGGTTGTATAAGTGAGTGTGTACGTACATGCACAGCGTAATTACAATATTCACAGATTGTTAATTTTATGTATTTCATACTTCTATAGTTGATTCATTATTAATTTCTTACTTTAATCCATTTTCTTACATAACTCTCTATCATAACCAAATTTGCAGATGTTTATCTGTGTGTGTGTGTGTGTGTGTGTGTGTGTGTGTGTGTGTGTGTGTGTGCCTGTCTGTCTGTCTGTCTGTCTGTTACATTTTCAGTAATGTCACATTTATTCACGGATTTAACTGGTCACATTAAAGACTTCAGTGTTAATAATTTTAACACTTGTCACATGATACGTCAAAAATCACTCCATTCATTCTTTTGATTTCAAGAATCAATGTTTAAAATTGAACTAATAATAAATGTGTGAAAATTATCTGGATGATAACAATTGCAAAAGCAAATTCTGTGCAACACATCAAAACCTACTTTCTACAAACACTCCATCTGTTGACACACACACACACACACACCACACACACACACACACACACACACACACACACACACACACACACACACACACACACACTCACTCACTCACTCATACACGTCTATCTTTCTAGTATCTGTATGTGTATTTGTATGCGTATCTATCTATCTATCTGTCTGTCTGTCTGTCTGTCTGTCTGTCTGTCTGTCTGTATGTATGTATGTATGTATGTATGTATGTATGTATGTATGTATGTGTATGATCTGGTGCGCAGAAAAAACGGCGTGTCGTGTGTACAGTGTTTCTTCTTCTTTTTTTTTTTTTTTTTTTAATCTACCACCGCAACAATATCAATTTTTTGCTTTCTCGTGAGCGCCTTTTCACATTGCGAGACAAATTCGTGTGAGGCAGCCCTCTCCATCCGGGTCTACCATGCACGCTTCCAAAGACCCGCACAGCCGGATGGCGCACGGTCGTGCTTCGCACGGCCGCCTCCGGGTCCCCTATGCACGCAGCCTTTGTCGTCATCTAATGCGATTCCATCCCCTCTCAGTTTTCGTCGTCATTCTCGTTGCTATGCGATCGTCGTCATGATAAAAGGAACTACCAGTGATTTGTTTGTCATTGTCGTCGTTGTCATCATTTCTGTGTGTGTGCGTGCGTGTGTGTGTGTGTGAGAGACAGAGAGAGAGAGAGAGAGAGAGAGAGAGAGAGAGAGAGAGAGAGAGAGAGAGAGAGAGAGAGAGAGTCCACGCACGATGCAGCCCAAAGACGTCCAAGGGATACAACTCAAAACAAACAGAAAACGCCCAGTGCAAAGAATTATCTCCCTTGAATACTGATTCCTCTCGTGCGGCCACTTTCGTGTGTTCATGCAGTGAGAGGGCTGCGCGCGTGCTCGCAAACAAGTATGAAGGTAAATGGGCGAGTGTATAGATGCTTGCTCATGTGACTGCGCACGTACCGTCCGCACATGACCATATAAAGAATTTTTGCATGAGCAAGAATGTCCCACAACAAACGCACAGAAAATAACAGAATCAGCCCTTCGTAGACGAGCTGGTCTTACAGGATAGAGAAGATGACCTGGAAGGATGGTACACCATTACTGACGTCAATAGGATGATACACAATTCCTGACGTCAATAGGATGGTACACAATTACTGACGTCAGTAGGATGGTACAGCATTACTGACATCAATAAGATGATACACAATTACTGACGTCAATAGGATGAGACACCATTACTGATGTCAATGGTACACCATTACTGACGTCAATAGGACGATATACCATTACTGACGTCAATGATACACAATTACTGACGTCAACAGGATGATACACCATTACTGACGCCAATAGGAAGAACGGTGGAGGGTGGTAGGTCGAGCAGACAAGGGCTAAGCAGAGATGATGTCTTGCTTCTTCTGTTGGTTCAGGCAACACTGAATATCACCGCAGTGACCCAGCAGCAGCGCAATGTCTTCTCTAGCGGGTAGCCTGATGACGGACTGCTACGTTTGTAGTGCCGACATTAATCCTGCGACTGGACAGCCTGGGCGTGGCTGCATACTGAGAACTGTAACATCGCTGAAGAGGGCATGGAAGATGGAACAGAAAAAAAAAAAGAAGCATCATGTCCGACACAGACGGTTTCAAATCGTGTCCATGGTTCTCATTATGATTACCATCTGTATCGTCTTCATTGTTACTTTTTAGTATTCTTGTAATCGCTGTCATCATCTATCGCAATCTATCACCATTTCCTTCCCCTTCCCTCTCCCCCCATATCCCCCCCCCCCCCGTATATGTGCGTATGTGTGCGTGCATGTGCATGTGCGCGTGCATGCGCGTCTGTGCGTGCGTGCATGTGTGAATACGTGTGTGCATGTGTGTGTGTGCGTGAGCGCATGCCAGTGACGAGGAAGGTGAGGTAGCTTGTTTATTTTAAATTACATGGACAAAATGCATCAGGTCATTTTAAATTACATTCACGAAAATACATCATGTCCTTAACTCAACAGAATACAGGTGGGAGCTGTCATTTTTTTTTATTTCAGTCATTTCCTTTTCCAACAGTGGTTATGGTCATTATTATTTAAGACAACAATGATAACATAACAAAATACAACAATGACATTGTGCAATAACAATAACAAAATATAACAATGACATTTTACAACAGCAATAATTAAGCATCAACAAAGTATCAAATAATGCTGCTACGACTCCAATTGCTATCGCTCCTACTACATCATACAACTATCATTCAGTACTACTACTACTACCATAAACAACAATAATACAACAAAAATGAAGATGATGATCTCAATAGTGCCGATATACACCTATTATCATAATCATTATCATAATCACAATCAAAATAATGATAACAATAATAGATGCTTCTGGAGCTATAAATACGTATAGAAGAGTTAACAGAAAGTTTTGTTAGTACACATAACTGATACAATGAAATAAAAATTGTTCAGTAAAAACTGGAACAATCATTTCTAAGAAACGTTATGTCTGGATATGAAAACCCGTTAGACAAGTCTGAATACATACAGCCTTTTTAAAAGGAAATTCTATTGCAAAAATAATCCAAACTTGTGATGAGGCTTGCTTTTGTAATCAAAGCATGTTTACTTGCAGGCCTCCTCAGTCAATGCAGCAAGAAAATGCTATGTGTGAATAATCTTTTTTTTTTTTAATCTGAATAAAAAATGAATTATAATAGTTAATATCAAGTATGATAGCTGCAGTACAAAACATGAATTCTTAAATCCAAAAAAAAAAAGTTTTTAGCACAAAACAAATTGCAAATCGGTTAAAAAATACATCTTGAAAAGTAAATCACAAGATCAAATGACAATTACACCCATGGGTATAACATTCCGTGTCTATGATTATCAACAAGGCAGCGTTCATTTCCCTGATGTTTCTGATTTTTAGTAAACATGGCTCAATAAATACAATTAATACATTGACCAACGGCAAAAATAAAATAAAAAGATTCATGATGAGCATGACTTTTTAAAAGTCAAATTCCTTTAGTAAAAAAAAAAAATAAATAAATAAAAAAGTTCCATAAAAATTCAAGTTCACAGACAGAGATGATTGTAAAGCACAAGTAAGAATTAGGAAATGAGGAAGTACTACTACTAATAATAATGTTCACAATAATGATCAGCATTGTTAACCGGAGATTTTGGATAACAGTGTTTTTCCATCATATTTTCTGTCATCATTCTTAGTCTGTCATTCGTCAGTAAAATCGATGAACAATTAAGTCCAAAATTTTGGAACAACAGCAGACACTTGAAGTCAATTTAACTTGTTGATTATGGCGTATATGACTAATGACCTATTATCAGCAACACCTTCTATCTAGCTGCTTTACGCCATAAACAACATAGAGAACAGGATGAAAGACAGAACCCAGTTGGGTTACAAGCAAGCTTTCACATGGGAATGGATAAGATAACTCTCCATTTATTTTTACTCTCTAAGCTTTCCTGTCAAGCAGAATTCCAATAAAGATTCGTCAGCATCACATCATGTCAAAAAAAAAAACAAAACCTTAGCTCATATTGTGAAATAACAGAAAACATATGATTAAATGAAAAGCGTGAGACAAATCAACAAGTACTGTAAGCAATGTCAGTGACGAATACAGAAATCAATCATTCCAGTTTACCTCGTCACTTGTGTAGTATAAGCTGCTTATAGCGCAACGAATCATAGAGGCCACATGTATCTGCAATGGACATTGATTGTGATTCATCCAGTCCATGGTCGTCAAGATCACTGGTTAATGCTACGTTGATTTCCAGAAAACTGGCTTGCTGGGCCCTCCGGATAATTAACGATAAATCACAAGTGATCAACGTCTAAAGCCATTCAGTCCTGGTCCGGAAAGGAGCCACAAGGAACCAGAACATCACCAACCTGATCTGCGGGATACCACCCTGCCCCTTCAGGTCTCGCAACTCCCCGGAGCAGCTGATAACACCTCCCCAAGTTCGCCAGCAGGGGCACGACCTCCTCCAGGAGACGAACCCTCTCCAGACCTCGTCTGCAAGGCCAGATGGCGGTAGAGGGTGGTCTTGGAGACGTTGAACATGTTGCAGACTTTGTAGGCCGGCAGGCCGCTCTGCAGGACATAGACGACAGCTGCCTGGATGGCCTCGGCCCTGTCCCGTCTCTTCTGCTCGTAGTTGTCCACACAGGCAGGGTCCCAGGCGTCCGTGTTGGCCAGGCTGATGTTGTTGGTGATGAGGCTAGTGTTGGTGTTGGCGGCGGTGTGTGATGCTGGAGCTGGTCGTGGTACTGGATCTGAGGTGTCGAGATCGCGCTGAAACACCGGCAGAAGAGTGATGAGAGTGAATATGATCTTGGAAAAAAAAACAACAAAAAAGAAATCCAATCTAATGTCATGTTGTATGATTATAGACCTAAAAGACAGTGGAGATTAGAAATGTATTTGAAAGTCATATCAAGTCCTCTTCATACCTGGAAAATCGGAAAGGCCTTGTAAATACTGGGAGACTCGAGTCATGTTTGTAGCTCAGATAACAGCAAAGCTTGTGTCAGTGCTTGCCGGTCAAGTCATGTTTGTAGCTCAGATAACAGCAAAGCTTGTGTCAGTGCTTGCCGGGTCAAGTCATGTTTGTAGCTCAGATAACAGCAAAGCTTGTGTCAGTGTTTGCCGGGTCAAGTCATGTTTGTAGCTCAGATAACAGCAAAGCTTGTGTCAGTGTTTGCCGGGTCAAGTCATGTTTGTAGCTCAGATAACAGCAAAGCTTGTGTCAGTGTTTGCCGGGTCAAGTCATGTTTGTAGCTCAGATAACAACAAAGCTTGTGTCAGTGTTTGCCGGGTCAAGTCGTGTTCGTACTCAGATAACAGCAAAACGTGTGTCAGTACTTGCCGAGTCAAGTCGTGTTTGTAGCCTGCACGACCATAGGGGTCAATTCAGTGTTGGGGAAACCAAACTATGTTTACAGCGCAGACAACCATTAAGGTCATGCGATCTAGCCAAAGTCAAGTTTATAGCCCAAGCCATTGCGTGGGCCGAATCAGTCACCGAGAAAGCTATGTTTACAAGCTACATGACAGCAAAGGCTTGTCAGCGCTGTGCCCATCAAGTCATGTTTTTAATCAAAACGACTGTGTAGGTCATGTCAGTCTTGGAAAAGTCAACTCACATTTTAAACCCAGAAACTGCCAAGTCATGTTTACATCTGTCAAAATCAGGTCGTGTTTATGGCCCAGATCACCGAGTCCCTGAGCTGCCAGTACATAGAACGTCATGTTTATATGCCTGTATGACGGGCTTGACTTCACAAGCCTGTCGGTACATCTGCCCACAAAGGCCTGTCGGTAACGGTTGAATAAGATCTTATTTATAGACCAGGCAAGCGCAGAGACAACGTCAGTGCTGGGAAAGTCATGCTCAAAGGCCAGACGAACGCAGAGACAATGTCAGTTCTATAAAAGTCATATTCATAGCCCAGACGAATGCAGAGAAAGATTAAGTTGAAGGGAAGTCATGTTTATAAGACCACATGAACGCGAAGACAACGACAGTGTGGAAAAAGTCATGTTCGCGGCCCAATAACCATGGATGCCACGCAAAATTATGTTTACAGCCCAGACGATCGCACAGGCCATGAAAGTGTTGGGAAAGTCACGTCTATAGCCAAACGTGTGTGTGTGTGTGTGTGTGTGTGTGTGTGTGTGTGTGTGTGTGTGTGTGTGTGTGTGTGTGTGTGTGTGTGTGTGTGTGTGTGCGTGTGCGTGCGTGCGTGCGTGCTTGCGAGCGTGCTTGCGTGCGTGCGTGCGTGCGTGCGTG
>JADBJO010000147.1:157500-180000 GCA_016801955.1 Conus betulinus | reverse complement strand
GTTCTTTTGATGTTGGAAGGCTATGTGTTTCAATAAAGATGCAATTCTGTGCCTTGATTTCCATCATCCAATAAACCCATTTCCAAAGATTTCGACAAACAGACGCTTTTAGGTGTAATGAATTACAAAATCTACGGAAGGTAACTCCAGCATCGGCATTAAAGATGAAGCATAAGAAAATCGCTGTTACGATTCAAAATTTGCGATTCTTGTGTATGATAGACCTGGTACTGTTCGCAAAAAAAAAAAAGCGAAAAATTTCTAAGCATAAGAAAATCTGAATAATATGTTGGTTGGAAATAATGACATTATATTTGGGTACTTTAATTGTAACTGTAACTTTTCAGACTGCATACTAATTAAATTTCATATTTATGAAGCCAGTTAGAATATTGCCTATATATGTAAACAAAAAGTAAAACAACTCATCGAAAGATAGTCTACAAAAGAAAAATGAGAGAAATTTCAAAGCATTTCTAGAGACAAAACTCGTTCTACTGTCAACATAACAATACGAGGAGGTACACATTCATACAGGAAATATTCACAATGCAACTCGTTCGCACAACACGATCAAACGTTCCAACAATACACGAATCAGATACGTTTGCTGAATTAGCAATTATCCGTATCGGTCAAAACAGAATCATCATTTCACAGACTTTGTCTGACACAAGAGATTCCATGGTCACGAAGTGCACCTATGTAAGCTTCTGGTACAGTCCTTCAAACGGTTTTAAAGATCAAAGCTCGCTTTCAGTCAGACATTGTATGTAATTATAATTATCTGCACAGACTTTGCAGATACAGACAATCATTCGGTTAAGCTAAGCTTCACATGATTGTTCTTATGCTTGGTGTATGTGTCTGTGTGAGCGCGCGCGCGCGTGCATGCGTGCGTGCGAGCATGCGTGTGCGTGCGTGCGTTGTGTGCACGCGTGCGCGCGCATGTGTGTGCATGGACGTGTGGGTGTGTGTGGTGTGTGTGTTTGTGTGTGTGTGTTTTAGAAGGTGGGAGTATAGGGGGACTGGGGTCTTACTAGTTGTTGGGGGCTTGTTTTACTGTTGTTGTTTTGTTTTTTTTTTAAGGAGGGAGTGTTGTTGAGAGTTTAGCTGTTTTCAGCAACGCGCATAGAATCCCAAGGTAGGTTTCTGGTAAGAATACTTTAATGATCACAAGACCGTGTCTGTGAGGCTGTCCTTCCATGAGTTACTCTTCATGTGACACTCACGACGGAACCTACGAATGTCCCAGACACCCCACCCCCCCCCACCCCCGCCCTCATCTCCCTCCCTCCCCGCGCTCTCCCTTCCCTTTGCCCCACCCTCCACTCTTCGCACCGGATCCCCCTGCTCTGCACCCTCCCTCCACAGACCCCGTGTGTCGCCATCGTTCTGAGTATCACCGTGTCTTTCGCACTCGGGATGTTGAAGCTTCGATCTTCAATCGAATCATCTTACAGGCAAGCTGAGAAAGGGGGGAAGATGGTGGTGGCGGCAAGTAAAAAGTGGGGGCTGTGGGAGGGCGGGGGGGGGTGGGGGAGTGAGGGAAAGGTAAGATGGAAGGTGGGTCACTCTTTGAATACAATACTAGGGGGGGGGGGCGGGGGCTCCCCTTGCTTTAGGCCACAATGAAACAAGACGACGCATGGAACTGGTGGACTGTGGTTCCCACGGGGACCAGATCCCAAGATTCGATCATGTTTTCAGCTACACGCTCAACCGGTAAACCCTCACCCAACCCAGGACGTGGGACAGCACGACACGCCACACTAGAGACATTTTTATTCCTCCTATCCACCACGTGTGTTATAAAATGTTGTTCCAATATTACACTTCCACACAAACAAAAATGGCCGCATCTTGTCGAAGGACATATATTTCAGCGTTACCAAAGTCTCCATTTATTCAATTATTTCCGTTTGTTTTTGTTTGCTTGTTGTTTTCACTTGATTTTTCTTCATTTACGTACATGTCTATTGTTTACCTGTCGACTTCGGAAAGGTTTTATGTCAATACCCGGAAATATACAAAAGGTAGAGGTGTTGGAAAAAAAAAGAAAGGGACACAATCCGTACAAGCATTCCACTGCCCTTGCTCTCAAAACTCCATGCAGACCACATCATTGCGACGTCTGCAACAGTTCCAGGGAATCGTCGTCCACGCGGAGATCCCGCCCAGCTCGGAACGGTAGCCCAGCCTCCGACGATCCACTACCCGAGTTGCGGTTCTTGAGTTTCCGATACAAGGACCTGAGAGGCACTCCGTGAGCCCTGGCCGCCCGGCTCACCGGCTTCCCGGCGTCCACGTCCGCCATGGCAGCCAGCATCTGCTGTGGCGAGTACTGCTTCTTCAGCCTGGACTGCAGGAAGAAGGGCACGTGGAACCCTACGCCAGCTCCCGACAGGTCCCGCCCTACGTATGGCTGATCGACATTGCCCCGGCCTGGGGACTGCTCCAGCTCAGCCGGTCTTGGGGCCGAGACGCCATGTCCAGGATAGGGGTCTGAGGGCAGCATGGAGGACCTGCTGCTGGAGTGGAGGTAGGCTGCTTTCGCTCGACCCCCGCCAACTGCACAAACAGAAGACAGAAAGCTGCTGGGGCTACTTCTGGACTACAGTGTCTGCTGGTGGCAGGTTGGGTTGGGTTGGGTTGGGTTGGGGGTTGGGTTGAGTTAGGTTGGGTTGGATTCCTACATTTGTCTCCCCTGAACTAGAGGACTGCTTAAGAACTGTGTGTTGTGATGGTTGTGACACATACAATGTAAGTAGTATTCACATGACCCAAGTTAAAAATACACAGGTGCACCACGGTCTTCTTTCAGTTTGGGGGCTCTTTTATTGTTAATGATTGGCTTCATTTTTTCCCTAATATGCTGATCACCTACGTAAGATATACTGGCGCTCTACGGCCTTCTTTTCATTTTTGTGACCGCGTCGTGTCTTGTTTGTTGTTTGTTTGCCTTCTCATGTAATAATCTAAACATACGATAGCCTGGGTCACTAAGATTGGAACACTAAGGCCTTTCAACCTGCAGAATCGTGATTTGTTGTTTGTTTGCCTCTTTATCTTGTGATCACCTAAACATACGATACATTAGAACATCAAGGCCTCCTTTCAAGCTTGACACCCTTTGTTGTTCATTTGTCTTCTGATGTGTTGATTACCAACACGTAAGATACATAAGAGCACTTCGGCCTTCTTTCAGCCTTGGGACTCGGTTTTTGTTTCCCCTTCTCCTGTGGTGATCATCTGAATGTAAGGTACTCTGGAGCACAACTATCTTTTCTCATCCTTGAGAATTTTTTGTGTTTGCTGTTTGTTTGCTTTCTCCATATTCCGGGGATTACCCTGCCACCAAATGTGAATCACTGAATGCTCATTGCTTACGGGGCCTTTTTTATCATCATCTTGGCACACAAGTAAATACACTCTGTCTTCGAGGATTTAATAACTCGTAGCCTTGACAATGTACATTTATAAACCATGTTTACCATGACTGAATATGATTCTTACACAGCACTGCAATGCGTTACAAAACAGTTGAATGTAGACCTAATGCGTTACAAAACAGTTGAATGTAGACCTAATGCGTTACAAAACAGTTGAATGTAGACCTAATGCGTTACAAAACAGTTGAATGTAGGCTAATGCCCGTTACAAAACATTTTTTATGTAGGCCTAATGTCAACTGGCACAGCTACAGCCAGTCCCAGACGAAGTTTAAGATCAAGGCTAGAACTAAGTTGGCATTTTTTTTTAAATTCCCAAGCAAAGTGATGATTGCACTGTCACGGTTTTCACCACTAATGATGTGACAACACAGGATTTGATGACTATCTATAATGTAACAGTCCTTTTTCCTCTGCTTTTAAAACTTCATTTTTGTATTCTTTTGTACTCAGATGTGAATATTCAGTGAGATAATCGGCGCTGTTTTCGTTAATTTTGTTTTGATTTGTTCTGTTTTGTGAGTGTTTCTAAGTTTAAGTGATTACAATTTTACGTATATTGGTTCTGATAGCAGGAAACCTTTACACTTCTGTTCGTCATCATTCCTCTGAACAGCCTTGTCATTCCCGTTTGTGTTGTCGTTTCTGATCTAATTGATCTTAAATGTGCATGTTGTTTGTTGAAATATTGAACACAATTTACAGGAAGCTGAAACAACGCCGTCAGTCAGCTGCAGCGAAAAAAGAGAAACTCCCATTCAAAGTGCTTGCCCAGTCTGCCAAAACGTTTTGTTCAAGGCCGTTTTCAAGGCAATTAAGTCTCTCGCCGATGCAGATCATGGAAATTTCTGTTGTTGTCCAGCTTCAGACGCAGATGAGCAAGTCTCGACACTCATGCGCACTCTTGGAACCTGTCGTCAAGTCAAGACAGAATTCCGCATTGCAGACAGCTGCAGAGCTGTTTTCAACGTTGGGATTCAAGAAATATTCTAGCCGGGACACGCCGTTTTTTTTAAGGGTCAGAGCTCCAATCCTCTCGGTGTGAGAGAGAGAGAGAGAGAGAGAGAGAGAGAGAGAGAGAGAGAGAGAGAGAGAGAGACAGACAGACAGACAGACAGACAGACAGAGACAGACAGAGACAGACAGAGAGACAGAGAGTGTGTGTGTGTGTGTGTGTGTGTGTGTGTGTGTGTGTGTGTGTGTGTGTGTGTGTGTGTGTGTGTTTTCCAACCGGTTACAAAGACCACTCAGACACACACACAAATCTCACACCGTTCATCATTTTCCTCCCGTAAGTAACTCGATGATAACAGCTATATAGAAAGAGGAGAGGACATCGTCCTCTTGGAACCCTGTGAGCTGATGCAGTGACGTGAACGGTTAGGCCCGTGCTTCAACACTAACGGGTAGCCATTTGTTTACGCCCTTTACAGACCGAAGCAGGGAGACACATTCTGTTACATATCTCTATGGTTAAGTTTGTAAGAAGACGAAAAATGATAGTAAAACGACAAAAACAAAACAGAACCATACTTCACTGTTCATCTCTATGGGGCACTGTATGGCTGCACGGTGCCACGGAGGCTCACAACCAGTTTGGAGTTCTCTGACAAGACTCCCCAAGGGGTCGAAACTCCAGCTGATTTCGGCAAAACCACGTCGGTCTCTCCACTATACGGTGAATCCCGTACGAAGCCAATAACGAATCAATCTTGTTTTTCTAATCAGCTATTTGCCAGTGTCCCGGGTTCATGTAGAGTTGATAGCAGACGTAGAGCCTGACAGCTTGACCTGAGCTTGAAACAGACAGACAAGGACACTTCGGTGTATTCACCATCTTCTCCTTCCGAAGTTGTCCGGGTCGAAGTTCGCCCTCGGCTTCACATGAATATTGGTGCTTCACTTAAATTGTTTCCCTTCGTTACCTAAGAGGATTCATGTATCACCTGCTCTCTTGCTGATCCACGGAAAACATCAGCGAGGGTACCTCAGTCTACACACAGAAAAAATACCGCTCTCGTCGTCTTCAAACATGATTTCTCTCCACAGTGTTTTGTTTTCATCCAAGATCAAAAAGATTTATTCAGAAAATGCCTTCATGTTCTACATAAACGCCAAATTCCACACAAAAATTGACACGTTTATTGCTTAACGAATCCAATCTTGATATCTTAACAGAAAGTTGTCTTTTAACGGGAGGCTATCATGTGTGATTTTGAATAGGAACTTCCTATTTAAAAGCGTTTGGTTGTGTTTCTGGCACTGAGTGTAAACAGTATTCAGTTCTATTAAGATGAACACACACACACACACACACACACACACACACACACACACACACACACACACACACACACACACACACATACGTTTCGACACTTGAACACCTGTGAAACTGTCCCATTCAAAACGGCATTTCAAACAATTCTTTATTTCCATGTGAATCATTCTCCACGTCTCGCCTTTGATATACATAGTGTGGAGGAGGTATGGGGAGGGGGTGGGTGGAGAGAAGGCTTGGGCGGAGAGGATGGGGTGGGGTGAGATAATGAAACAACGTGTTGGATTTTTTTTTTTTTCGTTTACATCCAGTAGCAAAGACAAGAAATGCGATGTAATTGTAACTAAGAGGTAAGCTTACTTCCCAACTTCAGTATGTGTCGAAAACTGTAAACATCCAAAATGTTCCGAAGACATCACTCTTTAAAAACAGCTGGATAACCTTAAGAAACTTGCTTCCAACACAGAAGAGCACTAACGGGTTATCTGCCCCCCGTGGTTTTATTTGGTTACGTCTCCCTAGGTTGACCCTACACGGTTAGCATATCTTGGGGCTGATTTGCATGCTAAACAAAAACAAAAAAGAAAGACAGCAGCACATTGGATTGGGATTCGTGAACCATGATCTAAGGCTGTGTGCCAAATAAAATGTACAAAAAAAACCTGCCACTGTACGTGGTAATGTGAACTAAGCTGTTTCGGTCAGCTATTTCATGTTACCACCCAAAAAAAAAATTAAAAAAAAGAAAACATAAAGAATAAAAAACAAAAAGTTTTTTTTTATCTCGTTTTCGTCGATTCCGGATCCATTTTTTTTTAATCCGGTTTATCTGGAAAAAAGTTCATGAAATCAGCTAGCTCCTAGCGTTGTCGTTTCTTTGAGGAACATCACTTGGAGGCCAGATGAGCAGCAAGTTCTCGGGGTTTAACAACAACAACAACAACAAAACCGCAGCTCTCAACGTTTTTCAGACCTTAAATTGTGACCCTCCCCACCCAACCCCACCCCTATCCCCTACCAACCCACCCACCCCCACACCCCGTTAAACGTCACTTAACGATCCTGCATCTTGAACTAAATGCTTACGCAACAACAAGAACAAAACAGTAACAGGATCGACAAGACTGCCGTCACTAGAAGATCTAAATTCCGTGAAGTTTATCTAATTCAAAACCAAACCAAAAAAAATGAAAAGGGTAGCATATATCTGCAATGGCGATTGGAAAAAAAATGAAAAGGAAAAAGACGCAATAAGAACATAACGCATAAGCCAGTGAAACGGCACTAGGCAATGTTACATTGCTTATTCACTGCACACTGAGGTGGGAGAACTTTTTGTTTCAATGAAGAGAGCTAAAGTAGAAGTGGAATCATACTTGATACAGAAACAGAAAGCGAGGACGAGTTCTCGATCAGGGATGGAGAAGAACAAGAGAAAAACAATAGAAAAATCGTGCCCATTGAAGATGGCGAACTGTTGAGTACACGTCCTTCACCTTTGCTCCGATTGGCTGATCACCTCTACCAAGCCAGTGTCTTGCTTTAGCACTTGAGCCTTTTCAACTCTCCAAATCGACTCACTGCGAGGTGGCGTAGCAGCGAGTGCCGACGGAGAGGTGGAAGATCTCTCTCGAAAAGTGTTGATGTGAGAAGTCAACGTCACGAGGCGCAGCCAACCTTCCAAACACTGTGGGTAACGGCGGTCGCTGGGTGACGGCTCTTAGAAATGTGGGGCGGGTCGGCCATGGAGCGTTGCCTGACTGTAAGGAGCGTGGCCCGGAAAACTGTTTGTGGTCGGCACAATGGGCGCTCCTCTTATGCTTGAGCTGAAAAATCGCTCTCTCGGCCATGATCTGCGAGGGCCATAGAAGGGAATCATGCAGCGTCCTATGTGGTCCGCCCAGCTCCCTCTATGACGCGGCCTCATTCAGCATAGGACCATCGCCATCCGAGCTTTGAAAAGGACCATCCAGTAGCCCTGAAGACAGACCTTGGGGAGGAGGGGGGGAGGAGAGGCAAAGATCCCCGACGCCTGCATTCGACTAACCACCTTCCACAGACAGGACACTAGTTCACACGGAACCAGAACCAGGTGATGGACACTGGACGGACACTAGTTGGACACACGGAACCAGAACCAGGTGATGGACACGAGTTCACACGGAACCAGAACCAGGTGATGGACACGAGTTCACACGGAACCAGACCAGGTGATGGACACTTCACACGGAACCAGAACCAGGTGATGGACACAGTTCACACGGAACCAGAACCAGGTGATGGACACTAGTTCACACGGAACCAGAACCAGGTGATGGACAGTTCACAGTTCACACGGAACCAGAAACCACCAGGTGATGTGATGTTCACACGGTTCACCAGGAAGATGGACAAGATGGAACCAAACCAGGTGATGGACACAGTTCCAGAAGAGGAACCCGACAGTCAGTCAGAAAAAGACAGAACAGCCCCCGCCCAGATCCAAGCCCAAGACTTCTCCAACGACTAGACATCCTGCCACCAAAAACAACAGACTTCGCTCCGAGACACTGATGTCCTTTACGGGCCTCCGGACAATATGACGAATAACTCAAGTCCCAAACTGGGCGAGTCTTTGTTTCTGCGGTCACTTACCTAAGTGGTCACGCTTGTTGAGTGTCAAAAAAGCGAGAGTGCACTTGAGCCATAAACTCGCACAGTGGGACATACGCTTTAGAGTGCACAAGAAAATTGATAAAAATAAAAACAAATAAGTACATAAATGTTTCTGCGGTCACTTAAATAAATTGATAAAAATAAAAACAAATAAGTACATAAATAATAAATGTTCCTATACGTATTTCTTCTTTTTATGTCACAAGCCCTGAAGACGGTCTACGACCGAAACGTTGTTGATACTTGTTCTGTTTTTTTTCTTTTTTCTTTTTTTTTAAAAATCTTCTGAGAATCCCCCAAAGACATTTATTATAAAAGACATCATTACGTCACTAGTTTCAAGGAGGACGTGACGTCACTGTTTTCGGGGTAAAGACCACACTACGCCGCCATTTTTTAAACGTCACTTTTTGGGGGTCTCCCGGAAACCCGGCCGGTTCTTGGCTCCTTTGCAGGGGTCCGCTATGAGCCGTGCAGTTCTTGAGGAAGCGATAAATGGAGGAATAGGGCACGTTAGTCTCGTGGTAAGCGTCTATCAGCGTGGACCCCTCGTGTACCAGCTCTACGGCTCGCGCAATGTCCTGGGGGGTGTAAAAACTTGTACCCGGCCAAGCGACGACGCAGAGGGAGGGAGTTAGAGCACCCGTCTGGAACAAAGCACCATGCACCACCAGTTTTGTGGGTTGGCTTTGGTGGGGTGACCATGCTAGCTAGTTCTTTCCTTGTTGATATATTTCAGGCCACTTACCATTATTATCATTATAGTAGCGTCATCATCATAATTGTTGTTTGTTAGTACTGTTCTTATCATAATCATGTAGTCAAACGGGTCATTATACTTTGTCCCGCTTTCCCACGCTAGCTTTATCCTCCGATGTGTATCATATAGGACAGGCGTAACACCTGACTGGTTTGTGTCCTCTTTCGGGTGTGCAAGCCCACCGCCGCCCACACCGCCGCCGCTCTTTCCCCGCCTTCCAGCGCTCATTCTTTCCTCCTTCCGCCTCCCCCCACCTCATCTCCCGTTCTCAGCATCCTCCACTCCAACCCCACCCCACCCTCTGTCTGTCTGTCTCTGTCTCTGTCTCTCTCCTCTCTCTCTCAGTTTTCTCTTCTTTCTTTTTTTTCACCCCCCTCCCCCCCCCTTTTTTTCCCCCCTGTCTCCCCCCCCCCCCCTCTCCCCGCCCTTCCGCCGGACTCGAACGCACTTGTGCTACGCATACGTTTTGCTTGCGGTGTGTGTGTGTGTGTGTGTGTGTGTGTGTGTGTGTGTGTGTGTGTGTGTCCTGTGTGTGTGTCCTGTGTGCATGCGTGCGTAGGTGCCCGAGTGCGTTTTTTTTGCGCATACGCGCAACGTGTATGTGCTAGCTCTGTTCCACACCGCAATATAGACATTTGTATTTCTCTCTCTCTCTCTCTCTCTCTCTCTCTCTCTCTCTCTCTCTCTCTATACATACATACATATATATATATATATATATATATATATATATATACTCTTTTTTGCGCGTGCGTGCACACACACACACACACACACACACACACACACACACCACACACACACACACACACTATTATTAAATGTTCATCCTTTCCCAGGTAAAGCTGCATCCATTTTGTTATCTAAAACCCGTCCTCCTCTGTTGATGGCGCGGAACGTAATGGTCTTCTCTGTGATAACAATTGCCAACTCCCAGACGAACGAAGAATCAACGCCCCTGTACTCCGCTAAGAAGATTGTATTTTTGGCTCACCCTTTTTGAATCAGTGAGCGCTCTTTTCATTGACTTGCGATCAACACCCACGCGGGACCGAAGGAAGGTGGGGTGAGGGAGGGGTGGGGGAACTCGTCACTCGTCGTGACGCGGGAAGATACTTTCCGATGAACTTTGGGTGAAAAGTTAATCCGTAAGGGAAAAAAAAAAAAAAAAAAAAAAAAAAAACATATCCCTCTTGAAACTGTTTCAATATCAAAATCATGATCGTCAGGCCCGTCATCTTCTCTGTTTCCATCACAACACTTGCGCAGGCAATGTGAAAATGCCCGGAGTGGGTAAATATGTCCCATGGCCTATCCTGCACACTAGCGTAGGCTGGTTCTGTAATACATATGGCCATCAAACGATGGTAAGGACTATGGGGGTCCTTCATGTGCGTGTCTGATCTCTGTGTGTGCACGCATAGCACGGAGACTTCATGCACCAGTGGAACTGCAACTTTTTAATACCCTGTGAGATCAGGACAACATGGCGTTACCTTTCACTCAACAACCACTGACGATGTTCGAACAATGGACCCTTGGATAGAATCCAAGGTTCTTAAAAACGCTCAGCCATCGTGACCCGTCGTGAGTGAAACTGGCAAGTTAGCCCAGATGTTTGATGACAAGTTTACTGCACACACACAAATCTTACTTCAAAAGCAAACTGCTTCGCAAGTCTAAACTTTTCAATTCGGTTTTCAAATTTTCCAGAGTTCAAAAACTGGTCTTTTGTTCGAATACCGAAATCATGCATCGCTCTTGCGGATGCACATTATTAGGGCAGCTGCATGTGAGGCGTGCATGCAGAGTGTTTACATTGTCTTTCCCCCATTTGTTATCGTTCGGTTTCAATCGTTACCAATGTACGAGAATACACGTAAAAATAAAAGACTAAATTAAACACTCCTGGGAAACACGCATCTGACATGCTCACACACACCTGCTACGAGCGAAAAAAAAAAAAAACAGAAGGTTTTTTTTTTTTTTTTTTTTAAATCAAATCACACAAACCGGCTTTTATTTCGTGTGGCAGTAATGGCAGCAGTAGTCACAGTGCGGACACACGCACAACGAAGGCCATCATTCTTGGCTTCGATTCGAATTTCTTCTCGACACACGAAGAACACTGAACCAAATGCATGCCACAAAATCAGCATCTATCCAACCTCTCTCTCTTGTTCTGCTGCCAGGAAGAAAGCGGGATGTCTAGCATTGTTGAAAGCATCTGCTCATATAGCTCAAAGGAAAAACGAACATGTGTCACTGTGATAAGTAGCCACACACGGGTACAACAAAAAGTGTTTGTTTTTCCTCACCTCAGCCGAAATGTCTTCATGCCGCTCTTCAAACAACAACAATTTACACAGGCAGCTCCATGCCTGGACTTGCCAACTAGGAGATCCTAACCACGTTAACTTACACAGGGATTCGATGATTTCTGGAGTCAAGAACTTCTACAAGTACTTTGACATGACCAATTTTTTGTTTTTGTTTTTCTGTTATTCTCGTTTGGAGGGAAGAAGGCGGTATGGAGATATGGGGTAGGGAGAAGAAGAGAGAGAGATGGGGTTGGTGGGTTGGGCCATGTTGCATCTTAGTGTCCACATGTTGCATCTTAGCGAGTTAACCATATTTGCCAACATTCTGTTGTATAGTGAGTTCACTGTATAACCACCCTTGCCAGCATTCTGTAGTAGAGGTCACCGTATAACCCTTGCCTACATGTTGTATCTAGTGAGTTAACCGTAATTGCCAACATTCTGTAGTAAAACGAGTTCACGGTATAACCACCCTTGCCTACATGTTGTATCCTAGTGAGTTAACTGTAACTGCCAACATTCTGTAGTAAAACGAGTTCATTGTATAACCAACCTTGCCTACATGTTTTATCTTCGTCTACCTTTTGCATCGCAGTGAGTAAACATTCCTGCGCACGTTAGGTATCTTTTGGGGGTTAAACAACCTCAGTTACATCCTTTACCTCAAACAACATCCTGTATCTTAAAGGTTTAAGCATCCATGCCTACATTTTGAATCTTGGCAAGTTAACCACTTTTGTCTACATTCTGTATCTTAATGACTGACCATCCTTCCCTAAAGTTTGAAGCTCTGTTTCACTTTTTTTTTTTTCCTTTTGTGTGTGTGTGTGTGTGTGTGTGTGTGTGTGTGTGTCGTCTTCCTAAGAATGCTCCTTTTCTTTTAGAGCTCAGACGCCCCCAACACACGAGGAAAATCGCTACCTCTAGGCTTGGACAGGCTCCTTTCGGGCTTGTTTGGTGTTGTCTTTCCGCTTATGCAGACAGACCAGAGAGAAGCCACAAAAAAGAATAGTCCTCCACAAAACAAACTATCTCCAGTGCTGATATCCCTCAGCTGAGAATATATGCTTGCAGAGATATCCCCTAAGTGATGACCAAGCCCTACAGCCAAAGCCATTACCTGTGAAGATGGACTTACAAATATCTCCAAACGAGGACAAGAATCTATATGTTCGTTAGCAGAGCATATGGGCCAGCAGAGATTTTCTCTTAGTTGAGGCTATTAGCCTACAGTGATATCCCGCGGTTTAAAAAGAGATCACGGACACATATTCCTTTTCTGCTTTTCCTCTCCGGTCCGAACACGGTCCAAAACATACAGAACGATCAAGATATATCATTTATGTCCCGTTTCTTCGGGGCATTCACTCTCTGGCTCCCTGATTTTCATTAGCTGAAAATCGTCTGATATGAAGCCAATGATGGGCAAGAAAAAAGAGTGTGCTGCAAACTTACACATCTTTTCTCCTTTTGTTTTTTTTGTTTGTTTGTTTTGTTTTTTTTTTTGTTTGTTTTTTTTTTTTGTACTTTCAGCTTTCTTTCAAACTCCATGTTCATACCAGTCGTTCATCCCTCCCCACCCTTTCCTCCCTCACTCCGTGGAACACTTAAGCCACAGACCCGACATGTAAACCCTTGAAGAGCACAAAAAAAATCTCTTTACCAGTCATATGGAACTGTGGTCGTATCTCAGGCAACCCAAGAGCCCCTTCTCTTGGTACAAAACTGCCATGTTTACGGTCGGTCAACGTTCAGTTTGGTCCTAGTTGTAGTAAACGTCCAAAAAAAAAAAAACTCGTTCCAAGTGTCGACTTCATGTAGATCACATCAGACTGGAAGATATTTGACATTCCATTTTCCATTCTTAGGATACGCCGCTATAATGAACGCTGTACAGCTGAGGTTAACACTATGAGAGAGATTTGGGGATCACGTGTTTTGAAAAGGTATACATTACCATTCTATTCATGAAAAGCTCTTTTTCTACCCTGAGAAAAATAACTTTATTTTGAAAAAGGTAATTACGAACCATAAAAATCTTAAGTTTCTTTGTACTGACCTGAAAACCACACACACTCCGGTTTCACTTTCATCACAAAGGAATCGCTGCATACAAGTTAGTCCATATACGCTACACAACATCTCCAGTCTCAAGTATTGGCATGTGCCCAACCATAGTGTCTTGAAGGGCAGCCCAACGATAACGTCCTAGTAGAAAGATGGCTGTCGATCTGTTGAAAGGAGTATGGAGTTTCACAAGCTGAACCAATTGCTGGGAACTGCCGTGCACACAAGTGGCCTGTACGAGTATCCTTGAATTTGTTGACTGCTTAATGTCAATTCCCTCAGGGCTGCTGTCCCGCTACTCTGTTGAAGCCCTTGTAAAGTAAACCGAGTACATCGTCTCGGGACAGCTTCCAGTTTCTTTTTGTGTGTTTGAAACAGCGCCGAAGTTCCCCACACCTCTGCGTTGTACTCGACAAAACTGGATACACTGAAGTGATGTGAGGCTGACCCTGTACCTCTGGATGGCAAGGAACTGATGTCTTCCTTCCGTAAGCATCCTGATCTGGAACGACGTCTGGGACTTGACTGTGTCCATCACTCCACTTCCCGGCCATGGATAAAGAAACTGCATTTCCAAGAAGGTGTGTGTTTTTTTTTCACTTATTATTATTATACTCCATGCACATCAAAATGAATAATATCACGTGAAAATAATGCTTGTGGGGCATAATCACTCTTCCTTTTCTTTTTTCATGACGACAAAATGTTGTCCCTCCATCAAGAACACTGTAAATGTGCAAGATTTTTTTTTTTCTTTCTTTCATAAGAGTAAAGTCTTCTCAAGAACAGGCTCATCACTCCTGCATGGCAGCCACCTGACGGTACTTCGCCCCTTTACACGGGCCGCTGTGTGCAGTGCACTTCTTCAAGAACCTGCGGATGGTGGCATCGGGCACGCGCGTGGCCGTCTCCGCTTCGATCAGGGAGGCCCCAGAGTGAATGAGCTCAATGGCCCTCTCGATGTCCCCCTGGCTGTATGCCTTGTACGAGCGTCCTGCGCGGCGGGGCCACCCGGAACCATACAAGGGCCCTGGAACAGAGCACCACCACACAGGTTCTCCTCAGGATTGGGCTTTCTTCCACTACCACCACTTTCTGTCATATTACCTGGATTTTTAGTGTTCTCTTTCAATCTTACCGAGCAGCCCAGAAACATAGCTGGCTTTACCCATGGACCTAAAGCGTCGATTAAGAAACTTGTTCTACTGCAACCGAATCCTAATGTCTTACCAGATATCCATCGATCGACCTGACTCCATTTAGATTTCACATGGAAATAACTCGCTCCCCAGAGCTTCCAGCCAACAGGAGGCCCCCCTTCTACGTGTCCACTCCATCTCGATGTCTTCAGCCAACTCAGATCATAGATCATCATTAATCTTTTCCTTTTCCCCCCTTTTACTAAGTGTGCGCCTCTGCTTCTGATATGACCTGTTTTGTAGACGATGCCTGACGATTTAGACAGAAAATTTGTTATATTCATCAGATAACCTACCACGCTGATTTGTTCATTATTTAGCTTACAACGAAAACAACTTTATCAGTTAACTTATAACAGGATCTGTCCTTTGCTTAAGAGGCCGATATTGCTTAAATCATGCCTGTTGATTCCCTGTAAAATAATTAATAGTAACAATATTGACTTTCTCATTCAGCTAAGAACATTGTCGTGGAGCTTACGTAGATTATCAAATTTTCATACCAATATTAATTGCAGTCTCAGCATTCATAATTTTACCATTTACCATTACCTATTTTCTTTGCCTATGTCGTCTACCACAATGAGCTTAGCCTCAATCTCAAGATACGGGATCTTTTGACACCATGACGAACCTGTCAGTACCAATAAACGATGCTCCCTTTATCTCTCTCACCCTTTTGGCGCGCCTCATCTTTAAATGTAGAGAGCCTGTGTGTTCCATGGTAGACTCATTGCTACTGACGATTCTCTCTCTCTCTCTCTCTCTCTCTCTCTCTCTCCCCCCCCCCCCCCCCCCCCCCCCCCCCCCCCCCCCCCCCCTCCCTCTCTCTCTCTCAGCTATATTTGAAGAGGACAAAAATGTTCACATCTTAAATGTTTTTTCTTTTGGTTTTTGCTGATATGAATGACATCCATGCACGTGTGGGTGTGTGTGACTCTGTATATGTGTGTGTGTGTGTGTGTGTGTGTGTGTGTGTGTGTGTGTGTGTGTGTGTGTGTCTGTGCGTGCGTGTGAGTACCCAAGCAATCTGTGTGTGTGTGTGTGTGTGTGTGTGTGTGTGTGTGTGTGTGTGTGTGTGTGTGTGTGTGTGTGTGTGCGCGCGCGCGCGCGCGCATTTTTGTGTATGTGTTATGGTGGGAAGGGAGTGGGGGTGGTTGCACGTAAAGGCGTGTGTACAAACATCAACCATAAGAAGCAGCTGCCATCCGATTCATTCCCGAGAGGAAATTGCCCTTAGTCTCTTTTCCTTTAAAAGACACAGTAAAAGATGTCTCTTGACCTTCAGAATCTTCAAGCAGAACATACCTATACCCATGCGATCCCAAATGACATAGAGCGCGCGCGCGCGCGCGCGTGTGTGTGTGTGTGTGTGTGTGTGTGTGTGTGTGTGTGTGTGTGTGTGTGTGTGTGTGTGTGTGTGTGTGTGTGTGTGTGTGTGTGTGTGTGTGTGTGTGTGTGAGAGAGAGAGAGAGAGAGAGAGAGAGAGAGAGAGAGAGAGAGAGAGAGAGAGAGAGAGAGAGAGAGAGAGAGAGAGAGAGAGAGAGAGAGAGAGAGAGAGAGAGAGAGATGGGTTTCAAAGTAAACCACCAAGATTAAAGACTTGGCTGTCATCCACTTCAAAGTTGATGTTCTGACAGGAGCAGAAACGAAAAGGACACACACAGAGACAGAGCGAGGCATGCCATTTAACATAAGATGCAGTAAGAAAATAATCTGCTGCAAACCACCATTTTTTTTTTTTCCCGTGACCACCTTTATTGATGCCCAATTCACATCACATACATTGCCATTAGAGCACCCATGACACAATAAATGGAGCCATTGACACGATAACATACACCAAACTGCTCACAATATGCAATTGCCAAAAACCTATCCAAAAAATTAACAAGATGCAAAGCATATAAACGTATTACCAGTTTATCTTGAATACGCGCGAGATATATCCATAAAGAAGAAAAAACCGATTTGGGCCATTAAAGTCGTTAGTAACGGCTATTCTGGTAAAATAGAACATCGGCCATCATCCGTGACCCATAATGAACATACCTACAAATTTTCAGAAAGATCGGCTACGTACTTTCTGAGATATTCCATAAAGATGAAAACCCGTTTTGCGCGGTTACAGCCGTTAGTAACGGTAAACAAAACCGTTTTGGGCCGCTGTAACGGTAAAATAAAACATCGGACATCATCCTTGACCAATAATGAGCATCGACAAGTACTTTCTGAGATATTCCATACAGATGAACAACCGTTATGGGCCGTTATAGCCGTTAGTAACGGCTATAACGATAAAATAAAACATCAGGCATCATCCCTGACCCATAATGAACATCCCTATAAATTTTCAGAAAGATCGGCCCAGAAGTTTTGTCTGGAGCGAGTGAAACACATTTTGACCACGGACGGACACACACACACACACACACACACACACACACACACACACACACAGAGCATTTTTTCGTTCCAACTGTAAAGTACTCCCTGTTCTATTGGCTGACTGGGTTTTTAGTTTATCTGCTGTCGATATATCACGAGACTGACGTGACCTATTCTTTTAAAATCATCATTTTGAAACTTAATTTACACTTTTTTTTTTTTTTTCAATTATCAAATGATTTATAAGAAGTTTACACAACAACAATAACAGCAAAAAGCCAGTCAAATATATTGTTCAGGCAAGTCATTCGCAAGTACATTACAAACATGATTGGATTGGATTTCATCTTCACTCAATGGTATGGGACAGGTTGTGGGAATCCAACTTTGAACCAACACAAAACCAATGCATGCGCACGCAAGCTAAGACAATTACGACCATAAGAACACAGAGCCAAAAAAATGAAAAGAAAAGAAAGAAAAGAAACAAGAAAGAAAACAAAACAAGATGCAAAGCATATAAACGTACTCCCAGTTTATCTTGAATACGCGTGAGACATTCCATAAAGAGGAAAAAAACCGTTACGGGCCGTTATAGCCGTTAGAAACGACTATAACGGTAAACATCGGCCATCATCCGTGACCCATAATGAACATACCTACAAATTTTCAGAAAGATCGGCCAAGTACTTTCTAAGATTTTCCATATGGAAGAAAACTGTTATGGGCCGTTATAGCCGTAGTAACGTCTATAACGGTAAAACAACACATCGGGCATCACCCGTGACCTATATGAACATACCTACAAATTCTGAAAGATCGGCCACGAACTTCCCAGATATTCCATAAAGAAAAAAAACTGTTTTGGGCCGTTAGACGTTAATAACAGCTATAATGGTTAAAACAACACATCGGGCATCAACCGTGACCTATAATGAACAAAACTACAAATTTTCAGGAAGATCGGCCACGTACTTTCTGAGATGGTCTATAAAGAAGAAAAACCGTTATGGGGCGTTATAGCCGTTAGTAACGGCTATAACGGTATAATAACACATCGGGCATCATCCGTGACCCATAATGAACATGCCAACAATTTTTCAGAAAGATCGGCCCAGTAGTTTTTGAACACATTTTTAACACACACACACACACACACACACACACACACACACACACACACACACACGCACGCACGCACGCACGCACGCACGCACGCACACACACACACACATACACACACACACACACACACACACACACACACACACACACACACACACACACACACACACACACACAAACACAACACAGTACAACAAAACGGTGCTCTGAATTGTGAATATCTTCAACGCCTGAAGACCGATTCCAAACGACACAAACACTCTGGAAAGCTCAGAATTCCACCAAGATGGAGCAGATCGCGCTGCAGACCTCCGCCAAACTGTAAACGGGTTTGTCCCTGGGCTGAGCCAAATTCCATCTTTACACACACTTTCGTTGAAACCGGATCTGCCCCAAACTCAACGCGCTCTTCCTTGAGTCATACTTCTGCTTCCCTCCATGCAATGTCAAAAAATAAAACCATGAAAAAAATAAATAAATCGGTATGGCAGTTAATGCGTAACCTAGCTGCGTAATCTAATCAGATAAAGCAGTCAATGGACACTCGTGTAAAATACCCTCCTTGGATTAGGAGAAAAAAAAAAAAAAAAAGAAAAAAGAAAAGAAAAGATGAAAAAAAAAAAAAAAAAAACATTGTGCAAGTGAGAGGAGGGTGTGTGTGTGTGGAGGGAATGGGCTACACAGAAACGGCCAACTGGACCAAGGGATGGATGGCCAGTTCTACAGGTACAAATAAGTCAAACGTCCGCAACGCATTCTCAACGAATTCCTCAGGTAGGGCTTGTCTCACTTTCGCCCAATAAAGAAAAACCACGTTCAGTCCGTGATGGATGATTTGTCGGCTTATAAAAGTGTGCCGTGTGAATTTGCTTAACAAAAACTTGAAAGTAACTGATTGGCTTAATTTAAGAAAGTTCTTTTTTTTTCACAGGCTATGACAGGATTTACGTAAGGGAGATTTCGATTTGATGTCTATGAGATAGGATAGAACATGGACATGCTCAGGCAATGGTTTGAGCTGACCTTTTTTTTTACAACAGAATTCCGATGGAAACCAAAGAGTGTGGAAAGCACCCGAAAGGCAGCACTCTAATGTTCGAGATTTCCAACATACACTGGCAGGCACAACAAGAATGTTCTCCGAGTTCTTAAGATTCATCCGAGTTTTCTTTTGTTTTTTTCTTTTTTTCCTTTGTTGTGGGGGGTTTCCATGTGCGCCAAGTTACATGCTTGGTGGTTCCAAGCAAGATGAGTCAGCTAACGCATAGGATTATACGGTCTGCTGGATCAGGAAATTACACGGTTTGAGAACAGACATGCTGGATCAGAAGTGCTTACACGGTTCGAGAACAGACATCAGATAGGGGATATTCCGTCAACTGCGCAGAGTTCCTTAAAAAAAAAAACAAAAAAACAAACAAACAAAATACAACACCGGTTACGATTGGCGCTGAAGAAGACTGAAGATGGGTTTGATGGGCTGTCGTATGATAGCTGGTGGTGGTGGTGGTGGTGGTGGTGGTGGTGGTGTGGTGGTGGTGGTGGTGTTTTCAGTTCGTCTGTTTTCTTTTTGTCTTCTATTTTGATGCGTTTCAAACGTTAGCTACGACTCGGAAGGCTTACACAGAGTACACAGTGTTTAGCCACCATTTAATCTGTCATCATGGCATGTGGCTAGCCCAACTCTTTCCTCTCTCTCTACTGTGGATAGAAGACCTGACCGTGGTAGTAACTCTGCAGGTAGGCCCGCTTTTCTTTCATCCTGGCCACGTAGCGTTTCTGGCGCTCTTTGGCCTTCTCTTTTAGCATCTGGTGCTTCTCTTCCGACTGTTTGGCTCGCTGTCTATACAGTCGGGCATGCATGGCATTCTTCTGTCTTCTCCTAAGGAGCCTCAATTCCGCCTCTGACAGCACTGCAAAGCAGACAAAACAGACAGTACACTGTCACTCACACTGTCCCGCCGTGGAGGAGGAAGGAGTTTCATGTCATGGTAATCATTGCAGTTGTTACGCAATCGTTTTTTTTTTGTTTCCCATATCATATCTGAATGCATGTGCACTACATGAAAGTCTTTGTTCTTTTATGTTCATCACAGTTGCTTCTCTGTAAATGTTGCTGTTGTTGTCCCCCCCCCCCCCCCCCCCCCCCCCCCCCCCAATTTCTTCCCCGATCTCCCCCCTTCTTCCCCCCCCCCCTCTCTCTCTCTCTCCCTCTCCCCTTCAAAGAAATGCCTAATTAAAACATCACAGAACATACATGATGTATGTGCCCACTGATAGGCGTTTGAGAATATATGAATAGCATTTACAGGTGTACATGCATGTGCACATAATCATGAGTAACTGTGTTTACGTATGAATGTGTGCGCATATAATTATATGTCAGCGTGTGCATGCTAATGTGTGTGAGCATGTGCTTTGTGTTTGAGTGCATGTGAGTGTGTGTGTATATGTGTGTGTGTGTGTGTGTGTGTGTGTGTGTGTGTGTGTGTGTGTGTGTGTGTGTGTGTGTGTGTCTAACTCTCAATACAGGCCTCATGTATATCATACTGCTCTGCCTAAGCATGCTAGCAGTAATGAGAACTAAATACAGGTCCATTTTTTCCCCATAACCTACAAATAGGTTCAAATCATAAGTAACATAAAAAAAAAAATAATTTTAGAAAAATGCAATATGGAGAGAAAACAGTTCCTGTTTCGGTTGACAATGTGTGCAAGTGCTTCAGCTAATACCCACAGAAACAGACACAGAGAAACTGAGACAGACAGTTAGACAGTCAACTGACAGACACAGTAAAATGCAATAGCACATGTTTTACGTAGGTTAAAGGAGGAAGGGGAGGAGAGTCGTATTAAGCCCATCCTCATTTTAAAGGCATAAGGTCTTTTTGTTGCGTTGATTTTTTCTTTCAAAAAAACAAAAGGACAAGAACCAGAAGACGTGTTTTCAACAGTCCTGCCACATAACAGGCTATATGGGAAAGTGCTGGGCGTTTTGTTGTTGTTGTGTTGGCTTCCCCGCCGCCGCCACCCCCACCACCACCCACCACCAACACCCTAAACTGATGTTGACGTAGAGCGGGATTCTGTTACGACAATAAATTTTCCATTTTCTTTACGTTGAGTTTAGCTAGAAGGTTGGAAAAAACAAGTTTCTTTTTCCTTAATAGCTTTCACTGAAGGTGAAAAGTATGCATTATTATACATTTTTAGTATGATTCAAATTCTGTGCGTGCGTGCATGCATGCGTGTGTGCGTGCGTGCGTGTGAAACATAGCCGCCAGTAAAACCAGAAAACTAAAAAAAAAAAAAAATCGTCAGAATTCATAATATGCATGATGCTGCCACCGTAAATTACACATGGAACATAATGATTCTTATTCAAGTTTCTTTTTCGCTTTTATCTAAATGCACTTGCGATAAATATCCAATTCACTGGTCTCCACAAACTTTAACATACACAGCTGGTTTCTTCTGTTGTTTTATTGATATATCTCTGTTGTACATGTCTTGTTAATGAACCCAATTACATTGATCCTACTGGCGTCCTCATTCTCTCTACACAGTCTGAACAAGTACAACATATATCCTCAGTCACACATATTTTACTGGATGACGCATTTAACTCAAAACAGTTTTATTTCAGAACACAAGGCATTACTTTATCACAACAAATATCAGTGATAGGATATCTACTAATATTACTACACTTCCATGTTGTTTCTGACTTATTTCAGAAACAATGTCCGATCCAACTTTCACAATTACAACATTGATCGGCTTCAAAGCCTGTCCCAAAGGTTTTGTTGTGAAGCAACTCCCTTAAGAATAGGGGACAGACAATGTAAAGTGATTAACAGGCGTTAATGTGATCATGTCCACACTCAAAGGTTGAAAGCAGTCCACCGGCGGCCTAACTGACAAGGTGGGTAAGGCGTCAGACGTTCCAACGTCCGGGATTCGATTCCCGCTCGAGAAAACAGAGATATGGAAGAGATTTCCTTTTCCGAGTTAGCGATTGTGTAAACTCCAGTCCTCTCCCAACCCTTTAGACAAGACCCCGTACATGATGAACTCATGCATGACAAATCTTTCTCACAAGTTAAATCCCATTCCATCTTTCGGAGAGGAATTGGCCATTAATGCCGGTAAGATGCACGACACGAATATACAACACATGCACACTGGAGTTGCGTTTAGACACCATCCTCGAATGTGGCTAGCTTAATAATGGTTGGATCGAAAACGGTCG
>JADBJO010000147.1:122500-155000 GCA_016801955.1 Conus betulinus | reverse complement strand
CATGTGTTCAAAATCATGTCTCGGCTCGATCCAGTCTCACTCGACAGTGATCTTAAATTAGAAAGTTCGTAATAAAGGGCCTTCATTTTCTCGTGTAGGAGTCGCTTCGAAATAGAAGGCAGGACCCCTTCCATCCCCCCCCCCCCCCCCCCCATCTTTCGTCAGACGATTGACGTTTTTTGAGCAATATATACGGACACAGAAAGTGCCAATGGACATGCGCACAAGTGAGGTCCAGAACTGACTTTTACCATGGATATGGTGCCCCAGAAATGAAAGCTGGCCAGGTCAGATTTGGAGAATAAGATACGGCCTTCAGGTCCTGACATTTGGTGAACAGATTTGCTTATAGTTATGCCCTGGCTCCATCCTAACCAAAACTACTGAGCTGCTAACCTTCTGGAATCAACATTTGAGAACTAAGAGCGAGGAGGAGCAGTTTGGCTTGGAGCAATGTATGTACCTTTGAACAGAACATACAGAGTCCACTATGTGGCAGGGGTCCTCCATTACTGTTGAAAAGAGGCCCTCCCTTCTTATCTGAAAATTTAGAAGGCATCCTCACCATCATTTTTACATCTCACAGAATGGTATGTTCAGTGATCATATCAGCACAAAGAATATTTCATTGCATATGTCTAAATTTTACTACGGATGGTTCCACGAGATATTGGCCTACATGATGCCCACTTCAACTAGAGAGATGACAAGACTATTTGTACACTTACATTTCAAGAAGTCGATCACTGTGAGAATGCAAATGGCAAGCAATAAACAGACGCACAAATCTTACACAGTGAACTCAGCACGAAGTTTTCGTTTTACAGGGTGAAATACACAAATGAAACACGATGCTTGGGAGTGAATTATTTAACGCGTGAATGACGCATAGTCTACACAGTCCTGGAATGCCCCCCTGACATGAAGTTGACTCTGCTAGACCATCAACATTGGCATCATTCGGCATAACCTTATGAGCCCTCAACTAAAAACGACCCCCCAAAAGTAGACTGTTTTCACAAAGTTTTTAACCGGATTTTCTCACCGATTCGGTTTTTCAGGAATGATTTCTTACATATGAAGATTCATGTGAAACCTTGCAGCTATAAAACTGGTATCAAACTGTGTGTATGGGACAATACGAGGCCATGATACCCATGTTGTTCTTAAAACCGAATCTGATCCGACTTCAGCAGTCTTGAAGGCCCGTATCTTATGACCATCACAACATCATGCCACATATTCAAAACCAGTCGTGCTGACATTAGTGGTAACTAAACTATGTTGCACCACAGTGGGGTTTTTTCCCTACCTGAAACTGTGTGATGATTTCGTTACAAAAACAGTTAAGTCAAGCTCGGCAGTGACATTCAATTCTTTCTGTTACAGTTCTCTCATCTGTTGTTTCTGCAAAGCATATTACAAAAATGTGTCTGCATTGTCTATGTGTTTGTGTATGCATAAATGCATGCGTCTGTCTGTCTTGAGCACATATTTGCCTTACTTACTGATGCTTCGACTGATATGAAGCATCATTCCCCTCTGTCACAGCTTGTAACATTCCATAAGCACATGCACCTACACACACATCCATTCATGCATGCTCAAGCATACACACACACACACACACACACACACACACACACACGTACACGCGCATACACAGAGTAAAGAGAGACAGGTGAATGACCTTTCAACAGTTTAATATTACAGTTTTGCATGATGACCAAATTTTCTACAAATCAATGCATTACTAATCAACCCTTTAAGTAATCATTATACTTCACGGAACCATACTTTACGCAAAAGAAACTACACACACACACACACACACACACACACACACACACACACACCAAACAAAATGAATAAAAAGAGTACAGCAACAATCTGAAAAGTATATTGCCTGTTGTCTATCATTCATTTTAAGATCTTGCACAAAACCTTTGAATGCTATTCAACACACACATATTCTAATTTTTTTGACCAGAAGGTGCTTTAGAATACAGATGATAATGTTAATTCATTACAAGTTCAGGTTCCAAAGCCAACTGGCCCGTAAGGAAGTGAACTGTCAGAGGTTCAACATGGCTGGGGCGTGGCATGATGGACGACAGTTCCCATCCACCTCCTTTCACTGCCTTAAAATCCTTGCTGAACTCAATTTGGTTCCCCTTTTCTGCTGGGTGGACAGAGAGGGTTTTCAAGCCAAAGAATCTGACCTATCAAGAACTCTCAACTGTCAGCTCCACAAACAAACGCACTGACTGTTCGACTACAGGCCCCTCACCCCTATATTTCAATGAATATAAAAGATGAAAATTTCATCATAAAAAAAAAGACCCTAACACCCAGAAATAAGCCATTTTGGAGCACAAAAACTCCCTAATTCTACAGCATGCAAAACTGTTGTTTGCAGTTGCATGCTCGATAGGTGTATGCTAGCAATGTGGTTTTAAAACACAAAGAAATATAAACAAAAACAAAAAAACCCTAAAGTAGACTATAACTGAAGGTACAGATAAAAGAGATGGTGTAATGTGTGGTGGACTGATGTGCACACTAATGTGACAACACTTTAAGCTATGTAGACACAAACCCTGACCACTGTCGCAGGTCTACAAACTGGCCATCAGAGCAGGATGCCAGAACTGACTCAACCATGTAAAGAACACTTTGAAACACAACACACCCTGGTCAAAATTTTTTTAAAAGGTGTCGCCTTATAATCTAAAAATTAAGATACATAAAACAAACATTACCAAGAAAGCACATTATCATTTTGACAAAATCTAGCGCATAACATACAGCAAGCCTTTCATGCTCACTGCCACATGCACATCCTTCTTCTCTCATGCACTTATGCACGCACGCACACATACACACACACACACACACATACATGCACACACACACACCACTGGATTGTCTAACCTTTTTACCCCCTTTCCACAAACGACAGGAACACGATCTTTACCAAAAAATGTAAACATCTTATGAAACAAACAAAACTGAATAGATCAATAGCAATTTATGTTTTAAAACCATTTCAGCACACATGATCTTCTTGTGTTTTCTTTATAACCACCAGTGACAACAGTAACTGAATAAAGACATATATATATGAATTATATTACAGCCATGACTGCATCTGTTACAATTGTGTGTGTGTGTGTGTGTGCGTGTGCGTGCATGCGTGCGTGCGTGTGTGCATGCATGCGTGTGTGTGTGTGAGAGTGAATATGTGTGTGTGTGTGTGTGTGTGTGTGTGGTGTGCGTGTGTGTGTGTGTGTGCATTGCATTTCCATGTGCTTAAATGTGTACTTGTGTGTACGCGAGTGTGCATGCATACACTAATGCATCTACTAAAGACTGAGCACATGCAAGCACATGTACATTATTAAATGTAACCCAGAATTACACGCGTTTGTCTATAAAAAATAATATTTCCTGTTTAAAAAAAAAGGATAAAACACATATAGCATGAAACCCTTCATTACCCAAACACTCCAAGACCCATTCACAAATATTGCCAATTACTAATATACGAACATATAAACATTCATAACCAACCAGATGTAACTTTGTCATCACTGACTGCTCTACTCTTCTGCACATGATCGATGTTGAGAAAAATAAGAACTCACAAATCTTTAAAGCCAAAAAAAAAAAAAAAAAAAAAAGAAAAAAAAAAAAAAAAAAAAAAAAGAAACCGAACAAAAAAATCAAAAATGTCTAACTTGGCATGCGATACAGAAATTACTGCACTGGATTCATCCTGATGTAACTGAAAATCTTTTTTTTCATTCACTCGAAGCACTGTTTAAAACACACAAAAAAATAACTTTGGGGGATCTTCAGGCTTTCAAAACCAAAAATGAAGGTACCTCTCTGCCTTTTTTCTAGCATATCGTTCCCTTTCCCTCTGGTTGATTTGCCTCCTTCTGTCTTCACTAAGTCCTGCACGGTATTTTTGCTTCCGGAGTCTCCACAGCTCTTTTAGCTCAGCCCTCCTGGCAGTCTCACTAAAATT
Source organism: Conus betulinus (assembly GCA_016801955.1). Lineage (NCBI taxonomy): Eukaryota > Metazoa > Mollusca > Gastropoda > Neogastropoda > Conidae > Conus > Conus betulinus. Next base: position 150,967 of record JADBJO010000147.1, on the reverse strand, counting down.
TCTTTGACCATACATAGAGTACTGCTGCATCTGCCAGTGACTGTCTGACTTTCCTTCAAACTCACCCGATACTGAAACCAAAAACACAAGCAGAAAAAAGTATGAGCCACGTGGTCAAAACAGGAAGTTATGACAGCTGTTCAATATTCAACTCTCTTCCTACTTCTGTCAAGTCGTTGGATTCTATGTCCAGTCTCTAATGCTACAACGGATAGCCAAGACACTTACAACTCCAATGCTTCTACATCAAGTCCCTTAATTCTCCAACTGACAGCCAAGACTACATCTGCAGCATTTGCATCATTTTTACCTTTGCAGGTAACAGTGAAAGCAACACGAAAACATAATCAACACCAAAAAAAGCAGGGGGTACCATTCATGATTTTTTTTTCTTTATTCTTTCATGTAAGCTAAATGCTTTCTGTAAAATTTTTAATAAAAATCTGGAATGAATCTAGAATGAACCATCAATTCTTTCACATTTAAGTTTTGAAACAATATTCTGCACACAAAGAACCACTCCACAAAACAATGTTTTCTGATTGTCATGATCTTATCCGAAATATGTCTTTCAAGTTTCAATCTGCTTTAAACTCATGTTTACTTCCTCAAAAGACGTTTTGAGAAACCGTATAGATTAGCTAACAATACAATAACTGAATCTGTACACACTCACACTCACTAACATACAGAGACACAAAATCGGTTGATAAGAAGACAGACCCAAAAAGGTTTTGAATGTTACTCAGACAGGCCTCTAACAAGGTCACATGAATTCTGGGTTGCAATGTATGTGGCCTATAAAACTTAAGACCAAAAATAAGGCTGCTGGATTTCACCAAATATTAATTTTGTGCTCCGAACGGACATACCAAAAGTATTTGTATTCTGTTTGCCAACCATATTTTGCTACATGTACTTTATCATGTGATCAGGCCTGCCAACTTCCTTACGATTAAAAACAATGAAAGCATTATAACTGTACTGGGGGGGGGGAGAGAGAATGGAAGGTGCAACAGAAGATGGGGGAAAAAAATCATCAGGCAGTGCTCTAAATACCTACTTAACCTCGCAAAATCACTTATTTGCTGTTTTCAAATAATTATCTTTTCGACAAGTTCTGATACAAATTTCATTTCATCAACAGAGAAAAATCAGGGAGGGAATGGGGGAGATGTTTGCAGATTTCAAGCAACAGAAAAAAAGAGGAAATCAGCAGCAGACAGAAAAGGGAAATCAGCTTGGAAGAAAGAGGAAATCAGCCAAGAAGAGGACAGTTGACAAGCCTGTGTGACATGCTGGATTGCACCACAGAAACACAAGTTGTCTATATCAGTTTCATCTGTTTTGGACAAGCATGTTACAGCAGAACACACTATGACTGTAACTAACTTCAAATATTATGAGTACGGTGGGGCAGCTGCTTCCATTGCGCCAAAAGGCGTTCACGTTCTTTTTTCCGTGCTCTTGAAATTTGCATGCGCAATCGAGACTTCTCCCTCTCTAGCGCTCGTCTTTCTTCCGACATATTACGCCAGTAGCTACTCCGTGGACGCCTAATCTTATTCCACCGTTGGTTAGAGTAAAATGAGGCACTGGTATATCCCTCAGATTCCATGCTGTTCTGAAGCTGCTGGACCTGGGGTCCTAACTCTGATACACACCTCTCATAACACTGGCCCACTGAAACAGAAGCCAAACACAGCTCTACCAACCAGCTTTCACATGTAATATTTGACACAACCAACTTGTCAAATGATCACTCATCTCCCCCATCCCATCCCCATGACCCATCTCCCTTCCCATATCTCTCCTTCCAACCTCATCCCACTCTACCCCCAACTGCCTACAGTCTCTTCCCCCTCCCCCAAATGCCATCAAGTAAACATGTACTTTGTTCTTCAATTCCATACATGCAAAATGTATTACTGTGCTTCCATCCCCCCCCCCCCCCCCCCACCCCCCCCCCCCCCCTGTGGAAAACAAAGAACAATGGTTTTGGGAAATGGCAGATGGTGGCCAAGTCATTCTTAATTTTCTTATCAATAATGCTTAAATCTTCAGGTCTGGTATTGCGTGTAAGTGTGTGTGTGTGTGTGTGTGTGTGTGTGTGTGTGTGTGTGTGTGGGTGTGGACTGGCAAATACCTGTAACCGCAAAAATTCAATGTCAACCCCATCATTATAATCATGACACCCATTTCCTGCACCTGATGTATCTTTTTGTTTGGTGGTGGGTTGCTTGGTTGGTTTTAACAAAAAAAACATATATTTAAATCAGTCCAATAAACCTACATAAAATGAAGGGGGGAACATGTTTTCTGTCAGTCATTTTAAACTTTTGAAAAGATTATTTTTCAAGTATCTTTGACTCTCCTGGCAAAAATGTACAAAATGTCACCGCACTTTTTTTTCTTAAAAGAATTAAAATCTACTTTGAAAAAGAAATGAACAAAAATTAACAGATGACATTTAATTCATTACTGTTCTTTAAACTTCTGCTTTCAAAAGACCTCAGAAAAAGTCCCAAATTTAACCTGTTAATGATACAGTTGTGACAAGAAACCCTTTATGAAGCAGAGAAATGGAATCTCTTTATTGTCACAAAGGGTAATATTTGACACAAGCAAAGTCAATGAGTAATCTGCTACCATCAACTACATTTCTTCCAGATCAAATGATTGGATAGTACCCCCCACACAAATACAAAGGACACAAAAGACTTTCTTTTTTTCCTTTTAAATCATCAATCACTGGAATCAAACAAATTCAGCAGCCCAGCTCTAGAACCCGCAGATTTTGCCCGTCCACTCTTTTTTTTAATTATCTGTCTTCTGATTAGGTCACAAGTCGGAGATCCAAAATTTCCTGTCAAAATTCACATGAATACCCTTCCACTGGTGGTAAATCTGAAAGCAGTCTGTGCCTCGACACAACCCCCTGGTTTTTCTGGGCAAACAACGCAATGGAGGCGACTGTCCTTCCTCAGTCCTTGTTTCTTGCACACATAGCACCGCTTCTGGGTATTAGTCTTGGTACCTTTTGGAGGAATGCGTTCCATATAGTGCTCAAGGTACTCTCCCACTGGCCCTGATGAACTTGGGCTCCACTCGGGTGCAAAACTGTCCTCACTGTCAACCACTTCTGATTTCACCTTGGGGATGGTCCTCGTCCCTCTGCCTGAAGTCGGACAAACATTTGGTCAAACCACCACCAAACTCCAAAGATCGGGAATACGCTTAATCCAAAGTATATATTTACACTTTCTAGCTCTGCCTGAAATGAAGGCGTCTATCCATTTCATGCAAATTGCATCTTCTAATGGGCCGTATTTATCAATTTTTATGTTTGTAACTTCTGACACTTAAAATACATGTGGACAAAATCAGCTTTATGATCACTGGCAAATTTTGTGAAAAAAGTAGAAAGTCCCTACCATATCCTTCAAACTAATCAACCCTGTTCTCCCAACCCTGTTTTTATTTCTACTGCACAGTATCACAGTTAAGTTTTTATGTTTTCCTGTACATTCACTTCATGGAGTAAACTCATTTTTATTCTTCACTGCATATGTGTTGTGTTCTTTATAAAGACTGATGGCTGGGAATTATAACTCAGAAGGAAAACACTGTTCACTGTGATTGTACAAATCAAATATCAGTCAGAAATTCTACTGAAATGCAGTTCACAGAATATAAAGAGCAACCTTTTGAACTTAACATTTAAACTGAAAACTGGAACTGAAAAGAATAAAGAACTTATTTAACATAATTCAGTTTGGAATCATCAATTTCCTCAACATACGGAAATACTTTTCATATCATCATCACATTAGATTATTGTTTATGTTTATGCAATTAAACTTGAATCAGAATGCGAGTCATCAATGAGTAGACTATGGTAATAAAAACAAACAAATAAATATACATAATCATGGCTGTATGAATTAAACAACTTACGCAGCATAGTAAGATCAGATGAACTATTTGAGTGCCATGAACTTGAAATAATCAAGTGTGGCACAGATTTGAAGGAAAACAAGAACATATGCTTGTTCTACTATTGCAATATAGTTCTTAACTTCAGAAGGTGAATGTACAGTGTGAATGAGGTTTGACAAAGAATGGTGTGACAAGCAAACATATTAGCCTCTCTTCGTTGCTGAGGGGAAACTGTCTTCCACTTAGCCTGTTCTCCACTGACAGCCATGGGTCCATTAATAACACTATACTGCTATCACCAGATAATGGACTGAATTTCCGCAGCTGTGAACACACAACCAAACCAAACTGATACCGGAAGCAAAGAAACAAGAGAAGTCTTTCATAGTTTCAATAATACATAATTAACCGGGATGTCAACAGGCTATTACCTCATCAAGAATTACATGTTTCATTAATATCTCGGCACCAAATAAGCCACTTTTCCCCACCCCTATCACATGTAGGTGGTGTGTGTGTGTGTGGTGTGTGTGTGTTGTGTGTGTGTGAGTGTGAGTGTGTGTGTGTGTGTGTGTGTGTGCACCTCTGTGTGTGTGTGTCTGTCTGTCTGTCTATGTGTGCGTGTGTTTGAAGAGAGGAAGAGGGGAACTGGCTGAAGAAGTGCAAAGGAGAAGGGAAAGGGACAACAGTTGAGGACGTGAGGGTGTCCATTGGGAGCGTTAGCCAAAAAAAAGCCACATCATGGCATTCAAAGCAAAAGTCTTAAAAACAAAAGGCTAAGGGCCACACCAGCAAAGGTGTATAAGCCAAAGAGGTTTTCCTGGTGCTTATCACTGAATTTAAGAATGAGATTATAAAAAAAATCAAATACAATGATGCAGAAAGAACTGTACAAAAAGAAACAAAAACAAAAAAAAAAGCTAGTGAAGATGATGAGCAATTTTTTTTTTTGTAATTCTCAATAAGCCCAACAAAAGAAAAAAAAGAGAAAAAAAATCTGCTTTTTCAAAATGCTCAAGGAAAATAGAAAGCAGATACCGACAGAGACAGTAATGTGCAGAAAAAAAAACTCATCAGCAACGGAAACATGAAGAAGATGTATGCACGCATGCATGCCCACAAGCATGTGCTCAAGCGTGTACACATGTGTGCATACACACACACACACACACACACACACACACACACACACCACACTTCACACGCACATGCACACAGATAGCTTGGGCACTTACTTACGGGAGAAATACACCTAGCATTCCAAAAGAGATACATTTTTTTTTTTTCTTTCTCTCTCTTTTTAAGCATCAATAACAAGTCCATATCTTCACATATCCTACACCATAACTCCTGGAACCACACATTAACAGAGCTCAAACTTAACCTCACGGCCTCTCTACATTTGGGTAAGTTTAAATATCCAATGTAGCAGGTCAGTCCAGACGAGGCTTTAGCAACACTTTTCAAAGACAGATGGGTCATTCTCCTCACATGTACTCGACACTGGGGTTCATAACCATGCACAAAATATGGCAACTTCTAAATTAAAAATATATGTTTTTCTTGCACAGTCGTGCTCTTTATTCATTTTTTTTAAAAATCACAGGAACCAGATTCCGAGAGTGTCTTGAAACAAGATCCTTTTTGTTTAAACTTTAGTTCTAAAGTGGCCCGATTTTTCCTTACTTCTGTTGTGACATGCCTTAAGGTGATGTTATTTGCATGTTAAAAATACTGCATGAAAAGATATATTTTCATACAAGCAGTACAAAAGCTGTCTACAAGCCTTATTTCGTAATTCAATTGGTTTAACTTTTTTCAACAATACTCGCTTCGTCCGAAATTGGCAAAAATAATTTTGTGTGATACACATCATGTGTGGTGTCCAAAAACGTGTGGTCAACACAAAGCGCAGATGACAACATTTGAAAGTTTGCTGACATACCAGCGACATCAGAACTAAAGAGAAACATATTCTGCTTGGATTCTAGTTTAATTCTGGATGAATGAGTTTAAAACTGGGCATTTAACAAAACTTGAAGTAACTTTTCTGTCGCTGCGTATCGAAACACGAGTTACCTGTGCACAACTGCTCAGACTCTTTTGCGGAGCTGTAGAACAAGAACGAATGCCATGTGTTGAGTATTTGAAGGGACTAACTTGTAGAGCGATAAGCTACTTTCTACACTGTATGTCAGAGGAGACGTGACGAATAGAATTTGTGGTGTCTGACTTTAAACCACTGTGTCATGTCTGTCACGCAACAGCCAATAACACTGGGTCATATCATTTCACATTAGTTTCTTTGCTCAAAACCTATCTTTTGTGAATAAGCTGTCTAACACTGTTTACTGTTATGCATTACTTAATAGTTTGCTACAAAGAATTTGCTGATTGTGAAGATGAAGTTGTGTAATTGGAAAAAAAAAAAAAAAAAAAACGTGAACCCAGAGACCCGAAAATTTTGCCAGTAAAAATTGGTTCCCCTCCAATTTTTGCTTTATTCAAGTTACACGCACCACAGCATATTGCTGTGTTATGTAAATCATGTTTCTAAATTAAGCTCTGGATCAGTAGTATGGTTTACAGGTATCTAACAGTTGTATTTCTAAAGATTCTTACCTTGATTATGAACAAATCAAGTTTTTAGGCAAATGAGAACAAATTTGATACATCTGTGTTGTAACAAATGTAGAATGATGCCACTTTGTTCATGCTGGAGTGGTATCCAAGTTACATCCACCACCACATTTTGATATGTAAATCGTGTGTCTAAAGTAAGCTCTGTGTCAGCAGTATGATTTATAGTGTGTCTATCAATAACATTTAAACATTCTTTACCTTCATTATCAACAGACAGAATTTTTAGACAAACAAGGTGAAAAAAAGAAAGGAACAGCAGTGTGCATCTGCCATTAATTTCAAAGTAGATTTGGTGTAGATTTATTTATGTTAGGGTCACTGAACTACTTGGGTTTTTAACTTTTGACCTCAAAGTAGATGTTTTCAAAATCTTTACATAAGGAAAAAATCAACATTTGGGTTTATGAAATGTACCGTTAAAATGGAAAAAAAGTTTACTCTATCCTAGTATGTAAATAAAAAATCTTTGTTAACATTTCCAAGAACATTAATTATCTAAAATATGGGTTTAAAAAATAATAAATAAATAAAAAGTGACCCAAGGTATGTAAATAAAAAAAATCTTTGTTGACATTTCCAAGAACACTAATGATCTAAAATATGGTTTACAAAATAATAAATAAAAATAGTGACCCAAGGTGTTTCTGTGCTGTGGACTTATGTTCACAGGGCATGGGTTGGGAAGTAAGTTATGAGTAGAAAGAGTTGAGAGTCAAAAAAGGAATATCACAGGGCTTGTTTTTTTTTGTCTTGTTTTGTTTTGTTTTGTTTTGTTTACCATTTTATGTTGATTTGTAAGTTTTGTGTCACGCGTTATATGTGTCACATTTTCATTTAACTCATCACATCATCAAAGCAAAAATAGGATTATTTATGAAACTACTGTATAATGAATGCTGGTGTATGGCTTTTTATGAAAACTGATCCTGAAATATATTTTTGATGCCACACGTTCTACGAGGAAGAGTTAGTTGTGTGTGCTCGAAACGTTATTTGGTTTTATTCCCATAACCAAATGAAAATGATTGAAAGTACAAGATAATGTTACATATATATCTAAACTTGTTTAAAGCTGCCAAAATAAAAATAAAAAAAAACTTTCCATGTTGGTATTAATAGTTGCACTTAGTGTCCTAGGTTACACATGTCACACGATAACATGACAAGATTTTTTTCAAAATCAATGTGACTAACATCAACATTTCAGTTTTAAGTTTCCCCATAATGAAACTAGACATGCTTGGCAATCTTTTACAGTCATTAGCTATTTACAATTTTTTAAAAATCTGTATCTGTTTCACAATTCTGAGTATATTTCAGAAGAATGACCTAGATATATTTTTCATTTCCAACAGGACTGTCACGGATACCTTCAACATGCAGCGGTAAAGTCTGAAACGCAAAAACATATGACTCTTTTTGCGCAGTCATTCTTTCAGCACATTTTATTGTTGCTATTATTATGTTCTGCAAATCATTTTAAATACATATTGACTCTAAAATAAGATTCAATTTAAATCACTTGACAAAAAAAAAAAAATCTCATTCATTGAAATAAAGAAAGAAGTAGAACCAGCCACCATGGCGAAGTGGTAAGCATCATGATCTGACTTTGAAGTTGTGGGTTTGATTCCCATGAGAACCGTTTTTTTGGGGAATTTTCGGACCCAACTGGCTCCTTTCCAGATATGAGTTTGCCAAGGGCTCAACAGGGAATTCTGCGACCACACACTAGAGTTTCTCTGACAGTGTTAACTAAAATTTCCTGACCAACACTGGTCTTCATCTCCAGGGCCTGGTTGATGCAAGGATGTGTTATGAAACTAAGGATAGAGTGCAGCCTTGTCATGCAGTCTCAGACTAAAATGGAAATCCACATCATCATCTTCCTCATCCTCATCAATCAGCATTACACAACAATATCTCATATTGCGTGTCCTTTCTTGTCCTGCTCTCACAGTCACCTCAGTTTCGGTTGCTTCTCCATGTCTATACCTTTGTTTGGTTCTTTTTTTTTTTTTTTTTTTTTTTGTGCTGTCCAACCTCTGCGTCACCTCAGAGGCAGTGCACCCACGCCGCTCATTCCGACACCCCGTCCACAGCCACAGCCCAGTCGACCCCGCCGCAGCCCCGGCACCGACAATCCACAGGGAGCAGTCAATGTCGAGTTGTCAAGAGGCAACCCACCGGAGGCACTGCACTGCTGCCGAGTCACTTCAGTGGTGGTGTTCAGTGGCGCCTGTTCTGATCTAACATACGCAGGACTTTGGTTTGGTTCTGTCTGGGTCATCAATGTCGGCAAGTCCATGGGAATTGTCAGTGGACGGATGTGGCGGTGCCCTCTAAAGGGATGCTCAACCATGCTGGCTCTACAACTAAGCAACTACTGTAGTCAGTATGGTGGTAAGTAGGTGGTGTTCCATGTATGTTTGATTAGAACAGACACACCACCGAACACCACCAAAATAACTCAGCAGCAGTGCTATGTCTCCTCTTGTGGGTTGCCTCATGACTTGGACACTGACTGATTATTATGGACTGGCAGTGCCATGGCTGTGGCAGGACGAGCCAGACTGTAGCTGTTGATGAAGGGCCAGAATGAGCACCGAGGTGCCACAGAAGAAGAGAGAGAGAGAGAGAGAGAGAGAGAAAAAGAGAGAATGAATGAATGAATGAAAGAAGTAGAGAGTTTTCAGCTATAAGCCAAACACTTTTTTCCAACAAAACTTCTCAATTTTCTCACTGAACAGTTTTCCCTACAGTTTAATTTTTTTTCCCCCAATTTTCATAACACTCATTTTCTGCTTTTTATGGCTGCTTACAATGGATTTTCTTGCATACAACGTGCTTTTTAAAATCAACTGAGAACAAAACAACAAAACATTGGTATAAGTTACATATTTTGGACCTATAAATGAACTTGAGTTTGCACTCATTTGTCTGGGTGTGTCATTTCTGATTTTAACCCTTTTTTTCCCTTAACATATACACATTTTAAAAAATTCATAATGGTAAACAAGTCCATGACAAACTAACAAACTATTGCACTGGAATTCTTTTACCCGTTTACCCCATCTTTCATATATATAACAACACTCACACACCATCTCTCATTTAATAAGTCAAAACTCTGATCTGAAGACTCCCATTCAATCGGTTCCTAAAAACAGTTACATATACTGTAACAGGTTGACAGCAATATTTCAAGTGTTTATCACTCTGAAGATGACAAATAAAATGGAAAAAGTATGGGAGAGCATTCAAGAAAAAAAAACAACTTCAGTTTGACAATCACAAATGAACATCAACGCAAGACTCAACAATAGGCTTAAAAGAAAAAAACAACACAAACATCTTAATTTTTTTCAGAATCAATGTTAATTAATGAAGTTCACTCGCACAAGGTCAGTTTGAATGTATATATATGTATGTATGTTTTGATTTTGTAACAGAGTGAATTATAATTGTGGTGATATCATGGTCATTTCAGCAATGTTTAATACAACAACAATAACAAAACAACACACACACACACACACACACACACACACACACACACACACACACACACACACACACACAAAAAGAAAAAGTTGCTCACTCTGTCATCTCAAGTTCAAAATCCCCACAGTAGTTCTTCAAACTCAGGTCACCCTAAATGATATTGGTGTTTTTGTAACACCCAGTAGCATCTAATTTATTTTCTTTTAAAAAAAAAATGACAGCACCATAATTTGAAAGTTTGGTATAACATCCATGCCTTCTGTCCTAAACTTTTCAGCTGAAAATGGGGAAGCACTGTGGCTGGAAAGGGGAAGCAGTGGTGGTGGGAGGGGGAACAGGATGTCAAGCTAACATGATCTGATTTCATGGTCTTCCTAGTGTCATCCATCCTGGTTGTCATTCAACAATTTTCAACTCTGTCCATTTTCACAAACTAACATAGCTTCAACATCACTTCAAAACAAATTGCACTCATTTTTTTTTCACCATCATACAATTTTCCAAACTGGGAGGCAGGAGCGATAGGAGGGTGTGGAAATAAAGCACTACTACAGAGAATCAAACACCTCCAAATATAAAACCACTGTTAATAAGTACACATAAAGAACTGTCTCTCAGTAAACAACCCAACCCCACTCATGATACTCCTTCCTTTCAATTCATGCATCCCATTTCTGCCATTTTAAATTACAATAATAACCAACTACATCACATGCAGCCAAACAAGCATAGAATATTATCGGCAGTTAACATGAAAATATCTGTATTTAAACACATGTATAAAAACTGTAAATTTTGAGCAGGGAAAACCAGTTCCTTATTTTAACCATCAACTTCTGACCTCTTCCCTTTTATTTATTTTCTTTTTACCAAAAAGGACAGGAGGCAGAATATAAAACAAAGCTTTCCACTGTCACTTATTTACAGATACTTGAACGATCTGAGCTGAAAGCTGTACGGCTTGGATGAAGGCTTTTTCGGGGCGTCCGCCACAGGCACCGAGAGCAGGGAGTATCCCTTTCTCTTGTGGTAGCCGATAAAACAGTCCCGGGTGCAGCAGAAGGCAGGCTGGCCTGGGCACATAGGGCAAAAGAAAGCACTCACTTTACCAAACCCTTCCTCTTGGCACACTTTGCAAGGCCGGAGGAGAAGAGCTGCCTGGGCGCCTTTGAGTGGCGAGGGCAGGTCTTTGCCCAACTGCTTGGGAATCCTCTGTAGGTAGTGTTTCTGCTTACAGGGGTGGCCGGGGCCTTGTGGGGTTGTGGCAACGCTAGTGGGGTTCTCAGTCTCACTCCTATCGTCACTGACAGGCGGACTTGTGTCCTCCTCACCTGTGCCATTACAAAGGAAACAACTCTTGTCATGTTTTTCTCCCCTTCTGGTTTTCCTATACTACTGACAATACCTGCTGTTGGACAGGGCCATTCAATGTACATCATTACTTTCCCTAAAGATACGTATGACATCCTTCAAATGACAACCTTTATGAATCTGATGACAACCCTTGACAGTGAGCTCTCCACAGTCATGGAAGTAGAACTAAAATTCAAGCAGCCATCCTGGGGAGGCATGATGGCAACAGAATGTGTCTATTTGTAAGTCTGCCATTATGTTGTTTTCATGACTGATGCCAACAGAAGCTGTAACAATTTGTATTCATATCAACTCTACGACTGATCATAAAAGAATGACACAAGAAGATTTAACCAAACAAATACCACAGACCATCCTGTTCTGCTTTTTTCCTCTTCTCTCGTGGGGTTGTTTGATGAAAGTGCACTTAAAATGTGACTCATCGGTTTAAAAACTGAGTAAGCTTCATCAAAAAAAAGACTGATAATTAAATCTGGTATATGCCACACTTTCTACACACACACACAAAACACACCCAGAAATACTGAGGATAAAAGATCAACTGATTCAATTTTCTTCAAAAGTCACAAATCCGCTGCTACACAAAATGAATATTAATTGTCATTCTAAAGACATACATATGAGAGAAGCTCAGATCTAACACTATCATGGACCTGTTCTTGCATAAACTGTCACATAACTTTCTACAAGATTATAATCCGTATCAGCATTCCTTTAGTGTCAACACTAAAAATCCGAATTTTACTTTTTTCCCTGCTTTCTAAGCAGGAAAAAAAAAAATGCTAACGAAACCCTATGCCTGTCATATGACTACATCATTTTCTTTATTTATAACTCATTGACAGAGGGGAAGAGAAACAGAAGAGGATGGGAGAACAAAGCAGAGGACAGGAAAGGCAGCGGTTAAACTTAAAAGACAGGGAAAGAGAGAGGAGAGAGCTTAGAAAAATAATGAAATGCATTTAGGTACAAGTCCATCTAATCATCGGATAATTCAGAATTCAGTAAATAAGACTTCATCTGTGAGAGCCCTCAGCGAACAGCTGGCTTAAAAACTGTAAATGCTCCACAGATCAGAGAGTTGTCAACTACAGTGATATTTAAAGTACACTACATACACAACCTCTAAAGAGAATAAAAAGCACAGGCTTAGGAAGCGTGAAATAATGTGCAAAGGCTCTTGAAGTTTTAGCCAAAAACATTTGTTAACTATTGGGTATTAAGCATAACCAGTATATTCAGCTGCTTACATCTCATACACACACACACACACAGAGGCATGTGAGCACACATGCATGCACATACATATGTACCTATGCACATTCACACACATGTACACACATACACGCATACATGCCCATGAACACATATAGAGTAAGGTGAGGTAATGCTGCTTATAGCCCAGCCAACCACAATGGGCCATATCAGGGCTGTCACGGCGCTGAAGTCAACTCACAAGTCATTCCTTTACATCTTTAAAATACATCTAAAACCCCACCCGAAATTTTGTAAAAAATCTTTCCACTGTAAAACCTCAGATCCGATGAAAGATGTTTATATATCTCTTTCAAGAATTCAAACATCGCATCTGGTGGACATCTCTCTGAACAAGGTTTTCATGGAATCTACTGTAAAATGTTTGTCCCACATCATGCAAGTCCTAACACTCTAAAAGAATATGTTTCATTGTGAGTGGTACATGACATGGAATGCACCACAGAGCTTTTTCACTCTTTAACAGGTATGAATGAGTAAAATACGAATGGCCAGTGTGCAGCCGGCACAGAACCATTTCTTCTTTGCGACCACCAGAAGTAGATGAGAGGAACTCTTTTAGGTTTGGACGGAAAGAGTTTGTTATCCATCTCTGTCTTCCAATCCTCCTGCCAGAGCTCTCTAACATAATCATTAATTTTTGGTTTTAAATCTGTGTAGGGATAGATATTTTGACAGTTTCCCTGCTGTGGCATTCTTGGCCAAACTATCAGCATTTCATTCCCTCCGATTCCAACATGACTGGGAACCCAAGCCAGAGCAATATTGTGATCTTCCGCTTTCAACGTAAAAAGTTTATTAAAACAACAACCAAAAAAGTGTATAAGTTCAGGATGATGGAGGTTATGGCCAGCTATCGCCTCCAAAGCTAAAAGCGAATCAGACAAAACCATAAAGTCCTTGTTTGTGGATTGAGAGATTATCTTCAATGCTAGAACCAGACCTGTAAGTTCAGCACAGTAAACAGAAGCATCTGATGGATATGCTCCAATAATATTTAAGAAGGAGCACCAGGACAACAGACTGCACAGGCCACTCCATCTTCAGACTTGGAACCATCAGTAAACACTTTCTGAAAGGATGGGAATTTTGTACAGAGATTGGCAAACAATGCCTTGTATGCAAGAGAACTGGTGGATTCTTTGCAAACACATATATGCCCCCCCCACCCCCACCCCACCCCCACCCCACACACACACACACACACACACACACACACACACACACACACACACACAAACATACACACACACACACACACACACTCACAATTACATACACACTGGACAGATGACCCACACTTTATTCTTTCAATGACTATGATTATGTTGCTTATAGCTCTGCCTATCACAACGGTAATATCAGGGCAGTCATCACATTAAAAGCAGCTCTCAACATAGATTCTAAACACACACACACACACACACACACACACACACACACACACACACACACACACACACACACACACACTTTTACAGTGTGTGATACATCACATGGCATGCTGCAGAACTTCTCTACCTTTTAAAAGATACAATCTGATGTCAAAGGAGTAGGTGGCCTGTGTGCATATGGCACAAGACTGTTTCTTCTATACAACTGCCAGTGGCAAATAGGATTAGATATAAAGCTAGTGAGAGTCAAAATCTAGAACAGTTGTCATCAAAAAACACAATCAGTTCCTTTCTCAGAAAACAGCAAGGCATGGCAGTATTTCTTCTTATTCTCTCTCTCTTCTGTGGCAAAGTATCTCTACCTATATCTACATTATTTTCGATTTAACTTTGCTATCGTTTCAGTGGCAAAGTATCTCTACCTATATCTACATCATTTTCGATTTAACTTTGCTATCGTTTTTCTTGGTATTTTCAGTATCATCTGTATTTCTTGGTAGTATCTACCCGAAGTTGAATACATTCTTTCATATTTGTCCTGTTATGGCAATAATTTTGAATTAAATTCTCCAATCTAAGCAAAGAGCTCATCTTTCTAATTCAATAAGCTATAGATCAATAATCTATCAGCATTTGTTCAGAGAATAGCAAAATATGATTACTAGTATTTCCAGGAATTAAAACCATGTACATCTGCTATTTCATTCAGTCTTTTCCTGGTCATTCATCCAATGCCTACTTGGGTTCTTTGACATGTAATTCTGTCATTTCTGGCAACACTCTCAGTCCCTCCCACCTCTAACCCATCCCCACCTCCACACCCCCATCCACACACACATCCCTGCCTTCCTTCAGTCAGTCCCTTAAGATCTGTTGTCATAAGTGAGGTATGACAAGGGTGAACATAAACCATATCCTCATTTTTTTTTTTCACCCCTTTGGTCATTTTCAAGAGCCCTGCGTTGTTTAAGCTGGTCCCTTAAGATTTTCTGTTGTAAATGAGGCATGGCTAGAGCTGAAGTAAACCCAGTCCTAAATTCTTTCATCACTTTCTTCAAGATGCTGGCATTTCTGAAATTATTTTTATTTGGCAACTTCCGATTTCAAGTTCTTGCTCAACCATCCTATCAATGTTTGTATCAAGACTTTCGCCTAAACAGCCCTCTTCAAATTTGATCAGGCCCTCTTCCAATTTGATCAGCCTTTTTCAGAGTGTGTAACTCTGGTAGAGAAGTCCATCTCAGCGTCTATCTTGCTAGTTTTCTGTCCTCCACCCTCACAATACTGCCTACACATCCACTGGATGAATGGATTCACTTCAGTCAAAAAAAAAAAAAAAAAGTCTTTCATTTGGTAAGTTAGTGCATTCCTCATACAACTGCTGTCAACAGTTGTGACACAGGACCACCTGCTCATCTTCATCACCTGGGGAATCACATCTGACTCTTGACATTTGGAACTTTTCAGCTGCATGATAAACACCTGCATCTTTTTGTGATTTTGTATTGGCCTTGTGACCACCATCCCTGGAAGGTTTCCAAATTTTCTGCTGAGTTGCTTCATCTCTCCTCAGTCACTGAAAGTTAGGAAAAGAGTCACAAAAAGAAAGGGAAAAAAAAAGACATGATACTGACAAGCGAGTAAAAAATCATATTCTTTTATAGTTTTAGTGCCCTTTTCACTTTTAATCACAGATGTATGCAGTAGGCCTTACCAGAGCTTGTCTGAAAAGCATTAAAGCTAAAAATTTCTACGTTGATAAACTGCTCCATAAACTTCCAACATTCCATTCCGATCTTGTAAAAAAAATACTGGGTCACTGAAAAAAAAAAGTCAACAAACTGGTGCGATACAGTTTAAACATGTGGTGGCGTCGACTCCTGGCCAAGGTCTACATTTGACAGCATTTGCTGTGAATTCCAATATCTCATCATTGAATGGAAGTCAGAGAAACATGTCCCTTTCTTGCAAAATCCAGGCTGTCTCACACAACCTGCACAGAAGAAACGACTTTTCCTCAAAAAGCCCTTTTGTTTGCACACTATGCAAGGTTTCTGGGGCCAGGGTGTCTTCCCAGTCCTCGGAATGGTTTGCAGGTAATGGGCCTCTTCAAACTGACTCCCATGCACAGTCAGTGCAGCTCCTACAGATGAAGGGGGCAATCCAGGAATGCCAGCAGTCTGGACCGTAACCTGTGTTGGCAGACAGGAAAGGCAACTAGTTCAGCACCAAAGAGGTCAGGAGGGCAGCAATCACAGCACCTTTCTTCCCATCACTACATTTAGAACTGTTCTGAAATTGGTCTTTAGTTGTTATTAAATGTCCTGCTGCCATATTCTCACCAGTTCAACTGGAACTGAACATCAAATGATTCACTGTTAAAGTAAAAGCTGCGCTTTGCAAAGAATGTTGTGATCATGCTGGCTATCAAGCATTTCAAAGCTAAATTTGCCTTTGACTCAAACTAGGGGACTCTTAAAATTCTCACCATCAAAACTACTCAAACTCAAAGAGTTTAATTGCAAAGGCCACCGACCTATCTGCAATGAGGTCAAGAACAAAAGTAGAACACACAAGTGCTCGGCGCATATACTGAATATTATCAAAAGAAAATATTTGCATAACAAAATGTTCCTCCTGAAATCACTCTGGCGAACACACACGCAGCTCAGTGCATATACTGAATATTACGAAAGAAAATATTTGCATAACAAAATGTTTTTCCTGAAATTACTCTGGCATCTGTGTGTTAACTGATAACAGTTCCTCTCTTCGTTTCAGCGCATTAAAAATGAACAAAGCTACAGAGCGAGTAACAATTCTCTTTTCATTTTGCAGTAAAAGAAGCAATGACACTTGATGAACATTTCTAGCATGAGGCAAAATTTATTTATCTCTTTAATCTTTATAGGATGAACAAACAATCAAAAACTGTATTTCGTCCTCCATTTGAGTACAGAATTGACAGTTTTTCAAGTTTAGTGCATATCTTAGATGGACATTCAAATCACTAATACCAAGTTGAAATCTCACGAACACTTTGCGAAATTTAGGAATTGTAATATCAGTTTAAATATTTCTCAGGCTGCCATAAGGATTTGAAGTAATGATATGCTGAATATCTGTCACTATTAAGTATTTTACTATCCCAATTTTGTCTATAACAGTCAATAATGCGTTGGTAAGGTAAGGTAATGTTGCTTATAGCCCAGCCGACCGCAAAGGGCCGTATCAGGGCTGTCACCATGTTAAAATCAACTCACAAAGTCATCAAAAAAAAACAAAAAAAAAAATCCTTTTACACATCGCTTTAAAATGCATCTTCTAAAAGCGTACCAGAAACTTCATAAAAAATCTTTCTTCCATAAAATCATGCGTTGCCTAAGTTCACGTATAAACCAGCTTTTCATAATTCATTCCATCATTTAACCAAACAAAAGAAAAGCCATAAGTATCCAAACAATGTTTTATCGAAGATACCCAATTTGTTCGTACACTTCAATTTCTAGTTCACTGCAATAATTTTGACTTTTCCATTTCATATGCTTGTTTTGGTAGTCTTGTGAGTGACAGCTTTTGCAATTTGAACCAATAGCGCATTGATTTATTGCACCATCTACATACAAAGGATACCTTCCTAGCTCACCATATACCATTGTCTTGTTAAGGTAGAAGTCGCCTACAGAAGACCAAAAAAACTCATTGCTTCATGAAACTTGTACACCTCGGATCATTACTGGAATCTTCATAAGTTCATATTGCTTGCATATCTAGTGATCTACAAAAAAGATGTCTGAGACAAGACTGAGCCTTTGATAAGATGAACATACACAAACGAAGGTCAAAAGACTCGAAAGCACAGAGAACAAGTGAGTTCCCACATGCTAGTGAAGAATGCACTTCCAAAAACCACAAGAGAACAATTAAGAAAAAAAAAATTTTAACAAAAAAAAAACTTCCTGTACTTAAAGTTGTCTCTGGCTTATGCAACAATAAACGAACATACAGTCCAGGTATCTCATCCAATGAAATAATAATGATTTGTATGACTCAACAGCAAAATACTTCTCCAGACAAAGCAGGGAATCAAAAAAAGACAGCATCTCTTACCATCCAAACATATAGCTCAACAGGTTCTCCCAATTAACAGTGGTAAGAGCTGGTATTCAATGCTGCTGTATTCAATGAAGGCTATGCAGAGATCCACTGTGCTACCTACTTTAACTGCTCAAGCTAGTCACACTCATTATGCACTTTTTGTGCCATCAGACAGCAGTGGACTGAAGAGCACTTCTGTAATTTAAGCATTTCACACTTCTTATATTTTTGAAGGCCCTTCATATTTCTCTCTAAAAGACAAAGTGAACAAAAAAACTTGCATTTTTTTTTAATCTGTATCATCTTTCTCCCTCAAATGACAAATCAGTTTTACTATCTTTACACCATTTCACGAAATATTGCAGAACCAGAGAGGAAAAAACATGTAGTCTGTAAGTATCTTCTGAACTTACTATCATCTGTGTTCTTGAGCTAGAAAAACCTAGGTTTCAGGGCAGAGATTTAGATTTCTTCAACCTGCAAACTGTGCTTAAAAACTGCATCTGGCTCATTCATTTTACAGCTCTCAATCTGTCTGGTGACTGCCTGACACACAAGATGTAGATATTCAGCACACTGTACACAGACTGAGTGAATCTGATGATCAGGAGAGCACTAATCAGATTCATGCTCCGTTCTTAATCACCAAACACCATGCCTGTGCAATAAGTAATGTCAAACTTGCATAAATTCTGTTTTGCACAGCCAGACATATGGCATTTTCTGAGGAATGGGTAGGGCAACATTTGAAAAAAAAAAGTCAGACTGCCTCAACTTCCCAACTCAGAAGTCTGCTGGCTCCTTGGTCAGCCTGGTTTAAACTTGACATTGGTGAGGGGAGGAGGGGAAGGGGAGGGAAACGGGTGGGGGTGGGGTGGGAGTTTGAGTATGTTAATTATGTTTTTGTCCAAGCCTGCGAACTCAGTGATAAGTCTCATCCACAGCAATAGGCATATTGTGTTCTTTGACTACAACTGGTTCCATTCATAAATTACAGTTTACATCTGCAGAATGAAGCTGTATCAAATTTAAGAGGCAAAGGAGTCACAGGCACAAACAATGGAGAATGGGGTGAAGGACAAACAGGTAAATGTACCGCTGAAGAGTTGAAAGTGAAGAATAGATGACAGGCAAAAAGTTCACCTGGCATAGATTTCATCCCAAACTTCATCAGAGGCAGATGAAGAACTGACAACAGAAATGGAAGACAAAAGAACAGACGAAACTGGGACTTTTATTCCTGTTTCCTCACAATCACAGAGTAGATGACCAACATCTTGACTGTTTTCAGATGCAAAGCCAGTATATGAATGAGTGACCAAATGACTATTTTAATTATATTCAATACACACATGGAAATTTAATTATATTCAATACACAAGGAGAAAAATGTGAAGTTTTACATTCTATCCTTGTCCAATAATCACTGCATCATTCACAGGAGCACTAATAAATCAACATGACCGGATTGGAAACATAGTACCTTGGTAACTTTTTTTATGCGGTGCACAACACAGTAAGAGAGTAGATGGAGTGGAGGTGGAGAACAGACACATGAGATACCGACTGAAAATTTTCTTTTGACAGGAGACCTGAATAAGCACCCATTTGTCTTCTTTTTGTCCTGCTCTCACTTAACCAAAAGATAAAGAAAGTATGTAAACACAACAATTTCAAATAAGACAAAGAAATAATCAAATACTTTTTTTTCCCCTAATCCTCAGCATGAGAGATATCATGTAAATACACAAAGCAAATTACCAATAAATACATAATGAGGAAAAGATCAATACATGCGTGAACATGCAATATAGAGAAGGAGAGAGGCAGAGACAGAAAGAAGTGGACAGAAAGAGAAGCAGACAAGAGGGAAATGGGGTGATGAGGAGGAAGGTATGGCAGGATGGAAGAGGAATGGATGGGGAGGGGGGAGGGGGGGAGCAAGGGATGGAAGAAAGAGAGACACATAAACAGACAGAGACAGAAGAAAGAAAGACAGACAGCTCTTCCAGGAGATAAATAAAACTCTCAATTCGCAAACCCTAGATAGGGGGAAAACATTAAAATGGTATGAAAGCATACACAAATCTGACAAATATTTGCATATCGTTGTGTGAAGTAAAAAATGTCCAGGAAGTCTGACCAACTCATTCCATCAACTGACACAATTATTGGGATGTCACAGAAGTCTGAGGAGAGGGGGGGGGGGGGGGGGGGGGGGGGGGGCTTACAGCAGCTTGGTTCAAGGGCCATAACAGTTGGTTTGTGTTTCTGACAGATGATAAAATAGCGTGCAGCCAAAGATGGGCAACCATAATCAGGCTTACCAAAACCATCTAATGGAATTTACTTCAACTGACATCTCTTACATTTAGTACTCTAGTAACTCTCAATGCAAAGGAGAAGCATTTTGTTTGTTCTTTGTTCTGGGCTTATATTCATTTCTTTTGTTTTGCTTTATTCTGCTTTATATTCATTTTTTTGGTTTTGTTTTATTCTGCTTTGTTTTGTAATGTGTTTTTTATGAAAAAGCATATGTGCCTGTATACATTAAGTCTGCATATTTACGCACTTAAAACTTGTTGTGTTCTTTACTTACCTACCAGTTGATGAAAAATAAAAAGACAGAAAACTGGGAGACAGGGACAGAGAAGAAAAAAGTGAAAATTGTGGATGAAGCACGATTTTCTATACCTTATTCAACTACAGTTCAACTACCGGGTGTGGCCCAACCACCCTAGAGTGTCAGGAGACAAGGGCCGAAACACTCGCTTGAAGGGGGCTTCTCTTCTGAGGACTCTCTGCTGCCACGCTCTCCACGAGTTTCTTTCTACTGATGCATGGGTAAACCATTGACTTCCGGGAAGAGGCCGGAGGACGTCCAGGAAAGACCGGAGGACACTGGGAAAGACCAGAACCAAGGGCTCTGTGGGCTGGCTCCCCACTTTGCCTTCAACATGTGGCTACTAAAAACAAAAGGAAAAGATGCTCCCAGGATTCACCGAAAGGGGGAGAGAATGATGAATCCATCAGTGCTCAACCAATCACGACTGCAAATCCCAAACGGACTACGAACATGGACCAAATGGAATATCCATGTGTCTGTGGAAAGCGTTTCGCTACCACCCGTGGCATGAAGATCCACAGAACAAAGATGGGATGTGTGAAGACTCATCTGAATGAGCAGCAGCACACTGCATCAGCAGATAAGACGTCGGAAGACCAAGGCCAGATTTAAACCACAGTGCCAAGGACATCCACGCTGTTGGTTCGGATGAGGAATTCGCACAGCCCTCGATGCCAGGCGCCTGAAACTCAACCTGCCCCGAGCAAACGAGACTGAAGATTGGGAGAAACTGGATGCAAAAATCGTCCAAAGACTCGATGCACTGATAGGGAAAAGCACCCTGGAACACAAACTAGCCACATATGGGGACATTGTGTATGCCACATGTAGAGACGCCTATGGAGCAAAAAACTACAAAAAAGAGAAAACACCTCCAAAGAAATCCAGACGCAAAAGAGATGGACAAGATCAGGGTCCAAAAGAAAAACCTCAAGAAGCAAATGAAGACTGCACTGCCAGCTGAAAAACAAGGTTTGGAAAAACTCTGGGAAGACCTGAAAGCAAAACACAGCGCCCTCAGCAAAGCGGAATCTGCGAGGAAGAGGAAAAAGCAAAAAGAAGAAGACACAAGAGCGTTTCTTCAGAGACCCCTTCCAGTTTGCCAGAACTCTGTTCGAGCAGCCAAAATCTGGGACCCTAAGTGTGTGACAAAGGAGTTCTTGAGCAGCATCTGAGAAAAACATACTCTGACTCACAGAGCAAAGCACCACTCGACATTCAAGGTCTGGTGTGGCCAACCCAACCCTGAGGAACAGTTCAATGACAAGCCTCCAACGTTTGGCGGAAAATCAAGAAGGTGGTCGACAAAGCCAGAGCCAAATCATCACCAGGGCCAAACGGAATACCTTACCAGCTGTACAAGAAATGTCCCAAGGTGCTGGAGTGGCTCCACAGGCTGCTGCGATCAGCTTGGAGAAATCAGAAGATCAGCGGCCAGTGGATGACGGCAGATGGTGTGTACATCCCCAAAGAGCAAAACTCAAGTGACATCAGCCAGTTCAGGCCAATATCACTACTAAACGTCGAAGGGAAAATCTTCTTCTCTGTCATGGCAGCAAGGCTGACCAAGTACCTCATGGGAAAAAAAAACTAGGTGTCAGTCCAGAAAGGTGGCATTCCAGGCGTGGCTGGCTGTGTAGAACACGCCACAATGATCTGGGACGCAATCCAAAGAGCAAAAACAGAAAAGAGAGACCTGGACGTAGTGTGGCTCGACCTGGCAAACGCATATGGATCTGTACCCCATGAGATGATACAGTTGGCTCTTAAGATGTACCATGTGCCAAAGAACATCCGCGACATGCTCAAGAAGTACTTCAATGGCTTCTCAATGCGGTTCTCTACCAAGGAGTACACAACAGATTGGATCAACTTGGAAGTGGGCATTGCAATGGGCTGTGCCATTTCCCCAATACTGTTCGTGTTGGCAATGGAAGTCATCTTGAAAGCAGCAACAAGCAACGCAAGACAAACAGACCTTGGCGATGGATACAAGATGCCCCCTCTCAAGGCCTTCATGGATGACACTACAGTGATTTCATCCAGAGAAGACGAGACACGTCACGTGCTGGAGAGGCTGGACGACATAGTTGCCTCATCATCCAATGAAGTTCAAGCCAAAGAAATCACGGAGTCTCTCACTGAGGAAAGGAAAAGTGGCCGAATCTGTGGTCTTCAGTGTTGCCAACCAGACCATTCCAACAGTAACAGAAGAGCCAGTCAAGAGCCTTGGAAGATGGTATGATGATACGCTGAAAGACACACAAGAGCAAAAGAAACCAAACAGATGTCGGAAGAAGGCTTGGAGACCATTGACCAGTGTGGGCTCCTGGCAAATACAAGGTCTGGTGTCTGCAGTTCATGCTGATACAAAGCTCCTATGGCCTCTGATGATATACGACATCTGCACCAGCATAGTGGAGGCAATGGAATCCAAAATCAAACAAGTTCACAAGGAAATGGCTTGGTGTCCCACCCTGTCTGACTGACATAGCGCTATACTGTGTCGCCAAGCAAAGCTGAAACTACCACTGAAATCCATCCTGGAGGAATATAAAGCAGGGAAGATCAGACTTCAAAGCATGCTGGAGGACTCAGGAGACAAGGTGGTTGAAGCAATCAAGCCCCAGCTGAAGACAGGCAGAAAATGGAAAGTTCAAGAGGCGATGGATTCTGCAAAAGAAAGTCTCAAGATCAGAAATAACAGGACACACACAGACCAACAGACAAGGACTGGGGGTGACCAAAACTGAATGGTGGTCAAAGGCAAAGGAAAAGCCAAAAGAGACATGATGATTCAGGAGATGAGAAAAGAAGAAGACCAACAAAGACTCCAAAAAGCAGTCCAGCAGAGCCAGCAAGGGCAATGGACAACGTGGGAGAATGCACTCCAAAGAAGTCTCACTTGGAATGACATTTGGCACATGGCCCCTCTCAGGATCAGCTTCATTCTCAGATCTGCATATGACCTTCTGCCTCAAATGCAAACCTGGTGAGTGGGGAAAAAACAGACGATCCTTCATGCCCCCCTCTGCCATGAAAAACAAACAGTGGAGCATGTCCTAAGCTCATGTAAAGTAGCCCTGGCTCAAGGAAGGTACACATGGAGGCACAACCAAGTGCTCAAAGAGATTGTACAAGTAGTCTGGGCTAGTACCAACACCACAAAAGGGAAAATCAGGACTCCAAAAGCACCCGCAACATTCTTCACGGCAGGAGGCAGCGAATCATGGCCAAGAACAACAGTGCCACTCGGAACATGCAGGCAGAGTCTGCTGGACGGGGCAGATGACTGGGAGTGCACTGCAGACCTCCCAGAATGGAATAGTCACCCAGAGATTATCAGCAGCAAGAGTGGCATGAGACCAGACATAGTATTACACTCTCAGTCAACCAAGCAGCTGATCATGATCGAGCTCACGGTGCCATATGAGAACAGAATGGAGGCAGCTCAGATCTACAAGACTGAAAAGTATGCTGATCTGGCAAACAGCCTGAGGAGAGAAGGCTATCAGGTCAAAGTCCTCACTGCAGAAATTGGAGCTAGGGGGTTTGTGGGAACGTCTGCATACAGCCTCATGAAACAGCTCTCAGTTGCAGGGGGAAAAAACCAAAGCCCTGAAAGCAATGGCAGAGCGGAAGCGGCAGAGAGGTGTTCAAGTTGGATCTGGTCAAGGAGGAACAAAAGTGAACTTCATAAGGCTTAACTTTCCTACAAATATCAGGTGTCCCTGTGGCTCAGTGGTTAGTGCGCGAGTCATTAGTGGAAATGAGCATGTCCAGAAGGGCATGGGTTCGAATCCCAGTCATGGCTCATCCCAAGATGGGAAAAAAAAAAAAAAAAAAAAAGGGGGGGCAGCAGAGGGACATCCGGAGTCATGAACCGGGTGTGGCCCAACCCCCCCTAGAGTGTCAGGAGATAAGGGCCGAAACACTCGCTTGAAGCACAACCATTTTATCAAACTGAAATTTACTTGCAGATGTAACAGAAGGTGGAATACAGAGAAATCATTTTGATTATTTTAAAGATCTTTGCTGTAAGTCATTTTCTATCTGAATGGGAGAATACACAATAGTGCACAGAGAGCAAAGGACAAAGAAGACAGTTTCAGAACTGATTTCTTTCCGAGTCTATGAATACTAGACACTGCTTTGAAAATATGTGATGCTGCATGCCAAGTCATAGGAAAGTGTCAAAGTTTACAAAAACAGCTTATAACACAATCAAGAAATTCACATAATTCTGAACAAACGGGAAAAAAATTCATTATCTTTCTTTTAAGTTTCTGAGATACACTTATCTGTGATTTTTGCATGAAGCATCATGTATTATCATTCGAAAAATCCCCAGGACTGGAAACATCATTTATACAGTACTTCATGCATGTTTTATCATACACAAATGGTAATTCGCTTTTGCTGTCATTGGTGCTGTTTTCCTTAAAGACACAGATGAAACGCAATACTAGACAGAGAGAGACAACAGACAAAAGACAAAGAAAGAAAGATGCTATGTTTATTCATATGGGCAATAGCACAAGAGGGGGTTGGATATAGTACAAATCAAAGGATTCTATACAAATATTGTAAGTATCTCAGTTAATATTCCCCATTACACAATTTATGAACTGTTAAAATGTACATAAAGATCATAAATATCAAATCTGAGTTTTGTCACAATGCATCTGAAATGTATTTTTATATGCAGACAAAAAATCTGACGAATGATGTAAAATATTAAACTGATGACCGTCTTGGATGTGCAAATTCCATCTTTGCCAATTACAGTCAGTCTTGCCAAAACGATCAAATAAAACCATACATAAAAACTAAATCCTCTTTCTCGGACACAAAACCATATAATTTCAACATTACCCAGTTTTTCTAATCTTACCCATGACTTCTAAGCTTAATGGTTCCGCCGGCTTCAAAGTTTAGCAACATGTTACATGCTTCAATGCTTACCTACAGTAAACTGTACTGGTTATTTCTACCTAGTATCAAATGCATCCCAAATAAAAGACTTCTGACAGTAAATGACTAGGTATCGATGAGTCCCCCCACAATCTAAATTACTTGTTTTACAAAACAAAATTTAATATGAACATTTTCAATTTGTATGGCAATAATCAGAATGTCTTCAACAGAGCTCCATACTGTACCATGGGATGAATTTAAGAATCAAACTTTCTAAATCATTTAAGTGATTCAATATTCAAATATTGCGTCTTTTGTTTTTTTTTCAAACTACATGCTTAATTAATCACATCAACATCTGCAAAAAAATCTAAAATGTGTGAAATATCTTAACAAATACCCTTAAATATCATACACACTCAACAAATTAATAAATTGTTAGTACATGTTCGTCACTGGCATAATTACTCAGCTGTGCCCTCTTGCTGCAAGACAGGCACCTTTTCTTAACACAGTAACTGAACATTAAATTATCATCTTCATTACAATATATATTATCATCTTCACTATAAATATCCATTATCTTCATCATGAATATTTACCTTCAAGTGAAATGATGCAGAGGTTCTTTCCATTTCTTCCCTGTCATTTGTTGCTTTTAACAATACTTAACATTACACCTCATCAACTTAAAGGATACAAATCTTATCAGCTATATTTATAAACTGCACCATGGGCTTTCCACAATTACTTGTAATTTGTTTTCCAAACCAAAAAAAAAAAAATGATTACTAACATTCACAAGTTCACTTCCATGAGTTAAATGTTTGAGATGTCCTACGTTTCCCTCTCGTTTTTAGAGCTATATATGATCTTACTACTTTCAAATGATTCATCTCAACCCCCATACAAACAACATCTTCTACTGCACACCTCCCTTTATAACAATCATATACCTACATGAAACTGCAACAGTCGTTACTATTTAGCTAACCATCAAGATTATCTGGGGATCACTTCAAAGTAACTGTATAAAGACTACAAATTTGAGCCGACAGATTATTTTGCTTCAGCTATCAACTTCAAATCTCTCACAAATCTTTTGAGATCGATTTGTTTCATCTTATTTTCAAAACGGATGTGGGCTGAGGTTAGAAAAAACGAACTTCACATTGAGGTCTTTACAAATACTTGAACGCTTTCACCTGAAAGCTGTGTGACAGTGACTTAGGGACTAGCTTTTTCCCTACAGGCATTACTGGCATTGTTGATAGGATGGGTGTGCCCATCTCTTTGTGGTAACTGCCGAAACACGCCCTAGTCTTGCAAAATCCAGGTTGTTTCTCACAAATGGGGCAATAGAATCGACTTCTCCTCTGGCGGCCTTTTTGTTTGCACACTATGCAAGGTCTCTGAGGCCAGCGTGTCCTCCCAGTCCTCGGAATATTTTGCAGATAATGGGCCTCTTCAACCTGACTCCCCTCCTCAAGTGCAGCTCCTACAGTGGTAGGGGGCAATCCCGTATTGTCATCAGTCTGGGCGTAACCTGTGATGGCACAGAGGAAAGGCAACTTGTTCAGCACCATCTGAAGTGATCAGGGGCAGATCACAAAACTTACTCTCATCACCAGAGTTGTTGCTATTGCTCTGTTTTTTTTCTTTTGTTTATTTTGTTTCATTTTTCTTTTGCTTTTGGGGTTTTTTTTTGTTGTTGTGTTGGGTGGTTTTTTTTGGGGGGAGGGGTGGTGGGGAGTGGAGAGGGGGGGAGTCTACAATTTTAATATTCCTACCTCTTTTCCACCACTCCAACTTGTGGCTTGAAACTGATGAAGAGCAAAAAAGTGTGTGTTTTTTAACACCATTTTCTTTGTATGCTTAAATAGCTGAACTCACCATAACACAACCTAGACAACTCTCAGAATCCTTGGCTGGGCTATAAACAACAACTGACTGAACAGGGGCATGAACTATCTTTCACTTCGTAAAACATGTATGTCTATAAAGTCATCACCTGAACCTTCACATTCCCAGCACATCTTGTGATTAACAAATCTGGTTATATCGGAAACAAAAATATGTTTGTGACTGAATAAGCAAACTACAATATCACACACCGGCAATTATACTGATCTTCTAACACATTATTCGGAGTGCCGGTTTTAGTCGTCAACACTCAGACCCTGTGGTAGTGCTGGATCAGCAACAGATCTATCTATCTGACCAGACAGTGGTACCGGCACCCCATCAGTTCTCAGGAGGATGGCGAGGAGGGTGGCTAGACTGTAGACATCCTGATGGAAATATATAAAAGATTCATCAAAGGGCGCTAGCTCTAGAGAGCTCTCCACAGCCATCTAGCTAAAGAAGTACACCCTGACAAAAAATCCAAAGTGGAGCCCCTAAGGCGGTTGGATGGCAAACTTTGTCAATCTCCGACAGCTCCTGCGACAGTGTTGGCACCAAACTGTAACAGCCCTGCTGTTCCTTTGGACCTGTCAGCGAGGTAGAGAGGGAGGACAAGCTGCATGGACAATAGCCTGTCCTTCATATTACAATGCAAAGGCTTACAATTATCCGTCCATCCATCCACACTCACTTGCACCTACGACCTGCAGAGGGCACTCAAACTTCGCTACTTGTGTTGACACAACATGGGATGCAACAGATACCGATTTTAAGTCAGTGCTCAGTTGGCAT
>JADBJO010000147.1:87500-120000 GCA_016801955.1 Conus betulinus | reverse complement strand
AGCGAAGTTGTTAAGACATATTTTCTAAAACACAAAACTTGTCCTTAAAATCTTTCTTCCATTCTAGGTCAGATGCAAAATATTGATCTCTTTCAGGAGCATCTCTGAACATGGTTTTCATGTAACAGTTGATGTCAAGTGAAGACAGACTGACAGGCAAGGAAAATGGTAGCCAAATGTTTTCACACAAATCATAATCATAGGCAGATCATGAAATGCATGTGACTGGAGGTAAACAGAACATCAGCTAAATACAGATTTCATTCAAACCTTAATCCCAGATACACAAGGGGAAGAAAATGAGGGCTGACAGGCCAACAATATCAACCATAGACAGGAATCTAAACCACACATTGCTCACATTCTCATAAACTAGATAAAGGATGGCCCAATTCCAATGTTCTAAAGTGCAAAAAAAAAATTAGATCGAGTGACTAAATGATTCATATATTCATCACTTTTAATGAATGCACAAGAGGTAAATTTGCGATATATTACCATGAACTAATGTACTTGTCACATTCATCACACTATATTCACAATGCTAGGTTCCCAGGGGCGCTCGTGTGTGTGTGTGTGTGTGTGTGTGTGTGTGTGTGTGTGTGTGTGTGTGTGTGTGTGTGTGTCTTACTGTGTGTGTCTGTGTGTGTATACCCATGTGCGATAAGAGAGAGAGACAAAGACAGAGACAGACAGTCAGAGAACTCATAATCAACTTTATAGAGTATTTCATGATGAAAAAAGCAGCTATTTCACTGGAAATCATCTTAACATTATTTTGTTTGTACTTCTGTTTTTCAAAACTCCTTACACTAAGATAATAAGGCCATGGCACAAGGTGGCCAGGGTCTCCTTGTATTTGACTGTGTCAAGAAATAAACGGCATCTCCTTTGAGTTTACAGTGAGTACGAAAACCACAGGTTCATGCACCAAACCCTTTGGGAAAATGCAGAGAAAAGATTAAGTGACAACAGAAAGCAAGACAGACAGACAGCCAGCAAGAGCAAAAGTGAGAGAGAGATTAAATGGTGAAAGCACAATGCTGTGCTACATGTATGTAAACTGTTCTGAACTCTGGGCAGACCTAAACTTAATCATAGCATTCATCTGGCTGGAAAGTACAATTCAACACAACAAGGGTTGTCATGCAGACAGTGTAATTTATATGCTTCATAATACAGAGATGAAATATTCTGACCAACGGCGATATTTCCAAACCAACTGGCCATCGATCAAAGTTTGTTCAAAATGTATAAGAAAACAAAGACATTTGACCAAAAGTACAACAATAATCAAGTCAACAAAATCACAGCCCATAAAAGATTCAGCACTGAGCTGTACACCAAGATACAACCTACAGAATGACTTACTGCCAATAGTACCGTGAAGATTCATTCTAATGATTGATTAAGTGGTAAAACTCATGAAACCCATGAAAAATGAAAGCTGTAGTCACAAATTTGCTGTCCACTTCCCATAACCGTAACAATGTACTAGACTCCACTAGGCTACTGCACATGCTCACGCATGTATATGTGTGCGCTTGTGTGTGTATTAGTCTTGCATGTGTGTGTGTGTGTGTGTGTGTATAGTCTTGCATGTGTGTGTGTGTGTGTGTGTGTGTGTGTGTGTGTGTGTGTGTGTGTGTGTGTGTGGTCAGGGAGTGCAGCTTTGGTATACACATGAACAAGTAAAATTGTGAGGACTGAAATTTTCTTTTCAGGTTAGCTGAATCTTCAACCAACCAAATTTCACATTAGCCAAAAAAATTAACAAGTTGTTGGGACCAATCAATCCACTAATGTTAACCCAATATTTGCCATGTCCATTTTGTGGTTAAGTGCAGTTTAAGAAAGGTTCTATCTTGACACCTTGTCACTCAAGTGACATTTAATTGATTTATTAATATTTTTACCAGCAAGCTTCATGATCAGATCACTAGCAAGTCTCTGATGCCAATTCTTTCCACTCTTATGACTGCACGTGGACAAGTCTGATATATACCACCAAGACATTATCCCAGCTATTGGCAATAACCTAACTGTAGAGTTTATAATCCATTACTGACATCAGCCCTTTTTCAAATAGTCTGTCAACAGAGTTGAGGGCGAGTATCTCAATACTGAGTCTATTTCAAAAGTATAGGACAAAACCAACCTATCTTTCAGGAGTTTTGTCAAGCTTTTACCTTCCTCTGAGCACTGCTTCACACCCTCTGTATTCAAAACACCAATGTGTGGCGTCATAAATATATGCATTAGAAATTGTTTGACAGAAACAAAGAGTAATCCTCTGGCTTTGATATAAGGTGGAACTACAGTAGTCTGCTTTTAACTGTTTTGCTTCAACACGTGAAAGTTAAACTGTAGTTTTTCATATTACTGTTTCCTTTTGTATTCCCCTCCCTTTGATGACCCTGAAAAAGCCTCGATGAGACGAAATTCTGTCATTAAAATTAACAGTTTAGAAGCACAAGGCAATTGCAGTCAGTGTTTTGTGTTCATCTTTTATTTGACAAGGTTTTTTTTCCTGTCAGTCCTTTTCATTACCAGCACTGACACTGTGGCAGTGGCACTGAATATACACACACACATGTATATATTTATACAGACAGATAGATAGATAGATACATATGAATTACTGTGCATATGTGTGTGTGTGTGTGTGTGTGTGTGTGTGTGTGTGTGTGTGTGTGTGTGTGTGTGTGTGTGTGTGTGTGTGTGTGTGTGTGTGTGTGTGTGTTTCTACTGACCTAAATAGGCCTACACATTCTAATTGTCATCTTTTAACACAGTCTCATTTTTCTCTTACTTTTTTGTCTGCCTCAGTGCAAAGGCACTGCCCTTTATCATTCACTGGGCTACTGTTTCAGCAACTGTTCTCTTTCAAAAAGTACACTTTTCAGACCTGGCAAAAAGGAGGGAAATAAACTTATTGCCAAAATACTTTTGACCTGCTTGACAAACATAACCTCCTTTTCCTATAAGATAAATAAAAGTTATTATTTTCCCTAGTATAATGCAACATTTGAACAAACACATGCTGGTGATGTTAATCATCACAATTTTTTTTTTTGTTTTGGAGTTTTTTTGGGGGGGTTTTTTTGTTTTGTTACAGGTGTTTATTGAGTAGAGTTGAGGATCTCCTTCTTTCCTTTTCTATTTTTTTCTTCCCCTAGTTTCTGTTTGAGATGGGACTTCGCTTTCTTTACGTCTTGTTATATTGTACCGTAACATTATTCTCCTGAAATCAATTTGTTTCAATTGCGAACAAAATTAATGATTCAATATTAGAAATAAGAATATGTATGCATATCAATGCATTTTCTCATCAAATTATCACAGGATTTGGAAAAAGACTGTATTCAACATTTCTATTTGGAAAAAGACTGTATTCAACATTTGTATTTGTGATCATTATGTAAACTACATAAGAAGAGTCTTGCTTCATTGCTGACTTACTCTAGTTGCATGTGCTGCCTGTCACATGCTGGTACTGTTCTCTTCTTTCCCCCCCCCCCCCCACCCCCCCCACCCGCCACCCCACCCCCACCCCCATGTAATTTTTTTCTTTTTTTTCAATAAATGAATCAGAACAAAGCTCTTGCAGAATCAAATATTACTACTGATGCAAGAAACAATTAAATGATACAAAATAATACCCAAGTACATATCAATTAAAGCATCAAACTAAATGAGGACCCAAACACTAGAAATGAAACAAGCACTCACCTCCCCTCCTGCTGACCACCACTGTCAGCCTGAAGTCACGCAGGAAATTGGAACTTGGATAATCTCCGTCAACAATAATTCAACTGAGCAGAATACAGTCAGTATGTTTCAATCGAATTCAAGTTCTACTGTACACAACATGAAACTGAATGAGCCATCAGCTTGTAGCTTTTCACTAAAGCAGGCCAAAGGCACCTGTTTGATCCAACAAGCTGTGATAACTGGACCAATAGAACAGATACTGTTTTCACTTTATGTGAAAAAATGACTTAGCTATCGCAAAATCAGAAAGAAAATCTTGAATCTTACTTAAAGGGAAAAAACACTGCTGTCAAATGCCCGCTACCTCTACCCCCACAACCCTAACACACACCCCAACAAAAGCCCAAGTATGAAACCAAGACAGGCCACACATGACAGAAGTCTCACTGTGGCAGTGCTACAACTATCAATTGATATCATCAAGACCTCAAAACTGGTCATTTATGCCAAGCGTTGGTTATTCTTAACAATATGACATCACAGCAACAACAAAAGGCACCAAACAAACATTTTACAGAGTATAATAAAGATTCTACTTTATTCAGGGTATACTCCTTAATCTCATCCTCTTCAACTGCAATATGAAAAATTTTCAACACACCAATATCTGTCTTCTATTTTTTTTTTTTTGTTTAGAAACTAATGAAGCAAACGACTTTCTTATACACCCAAACTGATTCAGTAACAGACTGGAGAATCGCAGCTGTAAATGTGATTGACAAAATAAACAGCTGTTATTCATTTTTTATTTTATTACGTGGGGGAGAGGGGCAGGGGGGAGGGGGAACTTCCTCCTCCCCCCGCCACCGCTCATCTCCCCTTCCCCTCTCCCATCCCTGACCTTAAACTGTTATGGTAAAGCTGTTAAGTCAAAAAAAAAAACACTGATATTCACGGGGTGAGGGGATGTGGGGTGCCTGCAACTTGAAAAATATATGATTCCAATGCTGCTCTGCTCTGTGTGTGTGTGTGTGTGTGTGTGTGTGTGTGTGTGTGTGTGTGTGTGTGTGTGTGTGTGTGTGTGTGTGTGTGTGTGTGTGTGTGTGTGAGCATATGTGCATGCGCGCATGCATGCGCACACAAATGTGGGTGTCTGTATGTATGTGTGTGTGTGTGTGTGTGTGTGTGTGTGTGCGTGTGTGTGTGTGTGTGAATGGGCAGGCCTGCCCAGTTCTCAAATTACTTCTCAGAAGTAGAACCTCTATCTTCAAAAACCATATAATGGATGCTTTAGTTTCAGCAGTATGAACATAGCAGTAATTCCACCAATGAACACGTCAGGTTTTCATTCTCTTGCACTAGCCATGACACAATTTACGACTGCATACCCTTCGTATGAATGCATACAGATCTAGTTGCAAAGTGAGGCAACTACAGGTGGAAATCTAAACAAATTTTCAATGTTAGTAATAGTGCACCGCCAAAAAAACAAAGACAAACAAATCACAAGACAAAACACTTATCTTCATCAACTTCAACGCAAGATAGGCATTGAATGAATAATAAACGTTTCAACGCCTGTCTTGCGCTGAAGTGGATGAAAGGTAAGTGACTGCTCGTTTATTTCTGTTCTCCTGAGTGTTTTGTATCTTGCCTGAAGAAGACCTATGAGGTCGAAACGCGTCACGTTTTTGGAAATGAAACGAGGCAGGGAACAGTAAACAACAAACAGTAAACAAGTGGGGTAGTTTTTGCTCCCATAAGGAAACCTACACACAGTAACTTTTATTCAAGACTGGCACAGCCTTTTAAACTTGAATGAAGTCAGACAAATACAAAGATGAACAATCTACTAGTGGGGGAAAAAACAAGCGCAGCCAACAACTAAATTGTCTTCATAGTAATGACTTGGCAAAACTTTGGACTTAAGGGGGGGGGGGGGGGAGGCAGGAGATTGAAGATGTAAAAACTGGGAACTTGAAATTAAGAAAATATATCAGATATGAAAACTCTTCACCACAGTCCATAATACCGTGGTGTTCTCACCACGGAGGGTGCAAAAAAGAATCCAATAGCACCCCCAAAGCAGCCAGCGAAGAGTAGTAAAGGAAACCAAACGAAAGTGTGGGGAGGAAAAAAGTTGCTGAAAAACTACAGATATTATGCAAATAGTACAAAATGTAGGGGGCAATCTTTGAACCTACCTTTGAGGATCCCCCAAGGATGCAAAGGAGATCAAAAGACAAACAGAAACAAATACAAATAACCTCGATTTAATCAAAACGAAATTGGAAATGAAACGAGGCAGGGAACAGTAAACAACAAACAGTAAACAAGTGGGGTAGTTTTTGCTCCCATAAGGAAACCTAACACACAGTAACTTTTATTCAAGACTGGCACAGCCTTTTAAACTTGAACAAAGTCAGACACAATACAAAGACGAACAATCTACTAGTGGGGGGAAAAACAAGCGCAGGCCAACAACTAAATTGTCTTCATAGTAATGACTTGGCAAAACTTTGGACTTAAAAAGGGGGGGGGGGAAGGGGGCAGGAGGTTGAAGATGTAAAAACTGGGGACTTGAAATTAAGAAAATATATCAGATATGAAAACTCTTCACTGGCTGCATTAGGGAACCATCACAGTCCCTTTTAAAGGCAGATATATTTGTATTGCCTGCTCCGAGGCTTTTCGTCCGCTGGGTCAGAACTCATCAGGGAGACACGGCTGGTTGTATCTGCGCTCCTGGCGTCAAATAGAGACACACCACAGTCCATAATACCATGGTGTTCTCACCACCGAGGGTGCAAAAAAGAATCCAATAGCACCCCCATGTTTTGTCTTAAGATTCATTGCTATATTTTCTGGTGGTGCGCTATCACTAATATCTAAATTTTGAATGCATACAAATACCCATTTTTACAAAAATGCAAATGAAAAAGTCACTGGTGATTTGATTGACATTTCATGAATGTGATCCATGATCATTTAATGAATCTGTTATGTTTTATTAATATCATCCCTGATTAATGATCATTTAATGAATCCGTTATGTTTCATGAACATCATCATCATCTAGTTAAAAATGTAAAATGTAATTTAGTTTAAACGTTCAAAGCTTACACAGGTAGGAGGAGGAAAAACTGAGAGTTAACAAATTATCAAACTACATATCTTTTGATGGGGTAGAACAGGTAGTTCGTAGACACTGACGTTTTAAAAACTGTCTTAAAGTTTAAACAGGTTGTGCGTCAACAGCTGTCATCTTTATTCCCCTCCCATTATGGAAATATCTGTCAAATACAGCCCCAATGAATCACTATATACTCATCTCCGGGACAGGATGTTTTTTTCCCTGTACTTCCACAGGTATCGCTGACTAGCAACTGCCAACATTTCTGTTTTTTGGTTTTAAAGCAAATACTAACAGGCTTTCCCATTTGGCTTTCTTTTCCATTAATGGCTTCTGAGTCAGAAACAGTTTTCTGCAGCTTCTTTGGCGCTATTTCACTGCAAAACTACAGACACTTCCATCACCAGCATCGAATGATTGCTATTCCCCCGAGTCCCAGAAGTGGGCAGACTGAGGCAAACTGACACAATGCGAAACGGAATGTTATTTTTCGCTGTTGGTCAGAACGAAGTCTTTTCACTCTTGCCCCCTGTACTCTATTCTGGGGGGCTGAAAACATACAAACTACAAATGAATCACAGCACCAGGTAGGTGTGTGTGTGTGTGTGTGTGTGTGTGTGTGTGTGTGTGTGTGTGTGTGTGTGTGTGTGTGAGACAGACAGACAGACAGAAAGAGAGAGAGAGAGAGACATGGAAAGACAAGGAGACTGATAATATGTAATAGAGACAGAATGTGAATGCATTTTCTAAACAATCCCATCTGATCTTTAAAAAAAATTTTCAAGTCCAAATGGTCTTCGCTCCTCAGCTACTCTGATCAGAGCAATAAGCAAAATACTCCTGGCTTCAAACAACAAGTGCAAAAAGATGACATGACATACTGAGACATAAAGACATCACTCTCAGTATATCTCAAGATCTTTAGGCGGCGTAGATTTCTAGTGTTATCTTTTATTAATATGGGCACAAATGTTAATCACTGCTTGATCAACTGGTCAAGAATCATCTCCATCCAATTTGACAATGCTCATCTTCAGCACAGGATGCTTTTTTCTGTGTACTTTGACAGGTACTGTTGACTGGCAACTGCCAACATTTTTGTGTTCTTGTCTATAAAGCCAGTACGAGTAAGCTTTTGCATTTGTCTTTCTTTTTTATCACTGGCTGCAGAGTCATAAACAGCTTCATGACATTTCTTTGACATCATTTTACTGTATGATTGATGTTACCTCTGCCACCAGCACCTCATGATTTGCTGTTCCCACAAGTTTCTGATGTGGACAAAATCATCTCAGGCAAATCAACACAATGTGAAACAAAATCTTAGTTTCTGGTTGGCAAGACTGTAGCCTTTCTCCCCCTTGCCTGTAGTACACTTTTACTGGAAGGTTGAAAACCAACTGGTGTGTGTGTTAGCTAGTTAGTTTCAAATTTAACGTCTATGTACTTTAGGTGATATTAGACAGAAACACACACACACACACACACACACACACACACACACACACACACCACACCACACCACACCACACACACACACACACACACACACACACACACACAAACACCACTCCATCAACCCAAAAACAAACCAAACCAAACCCTTATGATGAAGCTTGGAAACTACAGATGGTTTTGATGTGGGAGAGAAGAGTGAGAGGTTGGGGACGAATGAATGAAGATGGTCCTTTTGTATATTTCATGTGTATTCAGCAATGGTGTGCGTGCCTACGTGCATGTGTGCATGCATGCATGCGTGCGTGTGTGCATGCTTGCGTGCATGCATGCATACGTGTGTGCGTGCGTGCATGCGTGTGTCTCTGTGTGTCTATGCACGCATGTGTGCATGCCACTGAGTTGTCCTGGGACTAGTGTGAGTGCCTGCCTGTGTGCACGAGTATGTACATGTGTTTTTAAGTTGAGTGTGTGTGTGAGGGAGACATGGAAAGACAAGGAGACTGACAATGTCTGACAAAGGCAGAATATGAATGCATTTTCTGCACTATCCCATTCCACCTTTAAATCTTTTTTTTCATTTTTCATGTCGGTATTGTCTTTGCTATCTGGACAGTCTGATCAGACCAACATGACCACTAAATTTCTGGCTTCAAATGACCAGAGGAAAAAGATGCCTTATGATGTGCAGGCATCACTTTTACTACTCTCCGAAGCTCTGTTGGCAAGAGTACATTTCAAGTGTTTATTTTTCTGGATTACCATGGATACAGAAATTTGTAAACAAAAAATTGGAAAAAAGTCATCCCCCTCCAATGTG
Organism: Conus betulinus; assembly: GCA_016801955.1. Lineage (NCBI taxonomy): Eukaryota > Metazoa > Mollusca > Gastropoda > Neogastropoda > Conidae > Conus > Conus betulinus. The sequence continues at coordinate 110,878 of JADBJO010000147.1, read as the reverse complement.
ATCATTTCATGGAATGTAAACAAATTAATCATGCGCTGTTGCAGTCAACCTGATTCTGTCATGCACAACTTACAAGTAATGGGAGATATCCACCACATGCACACTGATGTTAAACTTAAACCATGTTAATCCCCATTTGTTTGTTTTATTGTCTCTGTTTTAATTCTGGCAATGCAATTTCAATATACCTGAACTTAAAACTACAAAGAAACTCACACGACCTCCAACATTATAATGGTTAAAAGAAATGAAATTGAATATTCAAGTAAAAATTAAGACATAAACAAATATACTTGAAAAATGACACTTCTGTTCCAAAATCAATATATATGAAGAAATCATCTGAATGTCATTTGTGCTGTTCCAAATGGATTTTTTCCTGTACTTCAAGCTCATGATGATCTACATTTTCTTTCAAAAATGCATGACTCTACGATGAACATCTTCAAGTTACCTTTTTTCCAATGTAATTTCTATACCAAATGTAGCTCTACTACCTTTGTCTGTATCAATCATTCTGCAGATTTTTTAGTTTCTGAGCAGAAATGGTGCAACAGAAGGCATGATGCATAACAAAATTTCCATGAGCAGCAAAAGACATGATGCATCAAATAACTTCCCTTCTTGAAAGTAAAAAAACATGTTTGGTGTATAATACAATGCAATAACCATTCAGTCACAAACCGGCTTGCAATATACTCCTTCAATAGCTGTCATACTCTCAGAATCTATTAATGATATTCCATTTCATTTCTCATCAAATACGTGAAGCACTAAAACAAATAATTATTATAACTAAAGCTTATAATCAAAGAATTCTGATGGACCATATGCTACCCATCCATTTTTACTTGCTCACTGTTGAAAGTGCGCAGGTATTGTGATTTCAGTCACCTGAAACCACTATCTGCCAAAACTGGAGGAATGAAAGTCTGCAATATCATTACAAAACTGCTGTTATTCCCTGATTCAGTCTGCTGCATGGTGCTTAATTAAATTCTGCTTGTTGTTACCAACAGATGAGTTGGGAGATAGCTAACACTTTATTGCGATCATGCTGTTTCTGCATGATGCTACAGTGGTGCACAAAATCATTTAAAAAAATTGCTTGCAGTTTTCTCTGCCTGCGATAAGCAAGAAGTAGGCCTCTACAAGTGACACAATACCTACAGTTCAAAATAGCGGGGCCCTACTGGTTGTGAGCTGATACTGTGAAGCAATGGACTGCTCGATGATTCATGGGAAAATTGCACCAGGTTGGAGGATCACCTATATTGCTAGTTTCTCTCATATATCAGCATTTCTCTGACAAATGTGACAAAATAGCCAGCCACATACAGTCTGCTCTCTGAACTCTTACACAGGTGCCTTCCCACAATATGAAAAAGAAAAATTACAGATGGGAACAGAGAAAAAAAATCAATTCTCAATGAAAATCCACCTCTCTATTGCAAAACACTTTATTAACGGCAAGATTTGTAAAAATATGAATAGGATCTGTTGACAGACTGAGAAATTAAATGGACTGTCATCAATCCGATGGAATGCATCACATTTTAACTGTCAAAATTTATTAACAGCAATTCTCTTTTGGGCGGAGGTCACTTTCCTTTTTACTTTCATCTCTCATGTAAGTGCTTTCTTATTATAACTTCTGATGGTAGTAGTTTCTGGCAACTTGTGATTCTACCCCCTATTATTCCTATAAAAATACTTCCTATCAGTTCCTCTAAAGACATTCACCTTCAGCATTACTTGCTGCCTTCCCCTTCCCCACCTATGTCAAAAAAGTTACAAGAAAGGAAAACAGGAATTTACATTTTCTATCTTCTATTATTTTCTATATATAAAGCTTCTACTCAACAAACAACATTCAACTATTTCATAAAATAGCTAAATGACACATGTTACCCCCCCCCCCCCCCCCCCCCCCCCCCCCCCCCCCCCCCATTTAGTTAGTGGATCAAATTTACAAAAATTTAATTTACGCAAAAACTGAACTCTTTATGAACTGTTACAAGGTTAAGAAAAATTATAAGTACTTAAAGTAGTGCTAACCAGCAGCAGATGGGACCAATCAAAGTATAGGTGGGGCGTCACGAACACTAGCACGAATGTCAAATCAAAATGTGTGATATTGGGATGTTTGTTAACCTTTCCATGCAGTGTTGTATGCCACTTATGCATGGGGTGAAACCTACAAAACTTGATTTGACTGAAATAAGGCTGGGATCCAGAGGCCACCTAGGCCCTGAAGGGGTACAGGGGCAGTGCCCCGTTGTTGCCACCCTGGATCAAATTGAATTTTTTAATTTTTTAGGCCAATTTCGTTGGCTCTCATACACCAGAAAAGCTCAATTGTAACATGATTTCTACAGTAAAAAGCTTAACTGTAAACAATCTAACATGCTTTTGTGAGTTACTGTTAGACTCAATCATTTAAATAGATAAAAATAATATTTATGGCTTATCATACAAGCTCAGGAAGTTAAAGTCTAAAAGTGTACAAAATAAACCAGAATATAAAAACTCAAAATGGGAAAATTTTTCTCACCTAATCTGAACTGATCAAACATTCTAAAAATTAACAAAATTTCCCTCACAAATTGTTTAAACTGGTCACTTTACTATATAAATCAAGACTGTTCAAAAAGATTATATATACTCACACATTTGAGATGCACAATGAGGAACCAAAGTAGCCTTATTTCTTGCCGATACCGTTTGTCTTTTATTACTTTAAGTCCAAGGAATCACACCATTTTAAATAAGGAGAAATCAAAGTTCATTTTCTTGCACCACATGCAATATTCATTGCCATTGTCATCAGTTTTGTTTAGCCATTGCCAATCTCCATTTGTTTCTAGTTTGCCCTCGATGCATGCTACTGGATCGCCCTTCTTTCAAAAAAGCCATGACTACTTAATTTCCGGAGCACCATGCAAACTTTCGTTGTCAGCCAAATGCGCCAATGTTAGCCTGTGAAGACCGGAAATACAGAAACAGCAACTTCCAGTAAGAGATCAAACACAAAATTGCAACCAATAAATCATGATTTTTTTTTTTTTTTTTTTTTTTAAATTGATGGAAGTTCCGTCAAGACCAAAAGTTATTTTCACCGATTTCCGCCCATAGACGGAACAGTTTTCACCCATGTTTAACTTACGTAGCTCTTGTGCATCAAATCATCATTATCCAGACTCGCATGCACTTGTGCACAAATGATATCTCCCTAAACATATATAGCCAAGTGGTCAGAATAATGCCCTATAATTATCTTCCTACAGCACATTTTAGTTATACCATGACCAAAAATACAATAATGAATTAATGTAACACAAAATTTTACCAACACACACACACACACACACACACACACACACACACACATGCACACACCAAACTTTAATGACAAATGAAATAAGACAAGTGCTGAGTCTTGTGCAACTAAAAGCAAAACTTCACAGCCAAAATGAAAAACATCTTTCTTCACAAAAAATACATATATAATCTTTTTCCTTCTGGGAAGTAAATGACAAATAGTAAATTATATACTCCTTTCTGCAAACAAATGTAAAATGTTGAGCCGAGGAACGTCAGAGAATACACAGATATAGAATAAACACATATATGTATCTCAAAATGATGATGTAGGCAGATGACAGTTTTTACACACACACACACACACACACACACACACACCGAGAGAATCAAACAACTAGTAACTTTTCATTCCCTTCAATAAAAACTCTTTTTGTTAATGCTACTTCATAAAAACAAACATAATAGTCCCTAGTCCCCCTTGTTCCTACTCAAAATGACTGTGACTACAGTGTGAGCAATGGATTTCGATATTCATTACCAAAGAGGTCCTAACAATCAATACATGGGAAAATGTTAGATGCATGATTGCAGGCTCACTGTGAGTCCAGAAAACCAGTTGTAAGCTTTCAGAAGTCTAATAATCTCATACTTAAATCAGTTCTTGTGCATCAGACAACAACAACACAATGGCATTGGTGGAAAGGCTTCAGGCACACTTCTGCAAACTTCTTCTGACCGAAGACCATGATGGAATACTTTTCTCTTTTTAAAATCAATCATACATTTTGAACAATACAGTTCATTTCTAATCAAAAGAACGCAGATCTACATCGCTCTGCTGTTCTAAAGTACTCATCAAAATCATAAACACATAAATGCTTTTGATTTGGATTATGCTGTGCTTCACATATGATTTTAACACAAAAACAAACAGGTTTTCAAAATTATTACTACAAAACAGCAGGCCATACCTGTTTGTAAAAACAAGAAGCCTTGCAACCAAACTGCCAGAAAACACACACACAAACACACACATACAATTCCACTTACATTAAGCATGCCATATTACAAATTGTTAAGCAGATGTTTTAAAACACACACACACACACACACACACACACACACACACACACACACACACACACGCGCGCGCGCGTGCGCGCACGCACACACACACACACACACACACACACACACACACACACACACACACACTGTCACATATACACGAACACACACACACATACACACATTCAGTTGACATCACAACAGCCATTCTGTAACAGAATGGTTCAATGTTGATACCCCTACACTTACGTTTTCATTCTGTTTAACAAACACGATGTCTAAAATCTGTTCAAGACACAATGACCCAGTCTGAAACTGTGCTGATTTTCAGCAAAATGCTCTTCTGTAATATGAGTAGTGTACAAACTATGATTGTGAGTGAAATATGAAATGCTAACAACAGGAGAGGTTTAAATAAATAGCATTTTTTTTGTTCCTCATGTAAATAGGTAAAACTTGAGAATATTTTTGGCCAAGGACGGAATAGAAGAAACCAATTATCCTTTAAACAAAAGATAAACACTAATGAAACCTATTATCCAAAGTCCTCGGCACTTACCATTTGTTTCCATGACCCAGTGCAGCCTTCTTTCTTTAAGTCAATACATTAATCATCAAGAAGGTCAACTTTCAAGCTCTTGCACTTAATAACCGTTGCCATTTTTTTTTTTTCAAATCATATCCTCTGCCAAACTGGACTTTTCCCTCCAACCATTCAAACCTGCATTTGTTTAAAAAAAAACAATAGCTAGGAAAATAACACACACAAAAAAGAATGCTATCTGAAAGACATAATGCGCACCATCATCTCAACAAGCAGCAGCACTGAATAATTTTCTTTTATAATAAAATATTATTCAAAGTCCTTTCACTCACATCAGTTCTCAATGAAACCTTTCTTTCTTTCCCCCCCCCCCCCCCCCCCCCCCCCCCCCCCGAATATGCAGGTAATGCAACAATCTCTTTAACTTTCTTCCTCCTACTGGCACTATTATTTTTTTTTTTTTTTTTTTTTTTCCTTTCCTTTGTGTTGCTTTTAAGAATTATCCTGTCCACTTCCATAGAATTTTGCCTTTCTTCTTCACTGTTTTATAATCAGAAGCTGCCAAGAAAATCTATAACAAACTTCACCTTGCACTTCATACTTAAATAGTCTCATGTATCTTTTCAACAGTTTCTTTCAAAAATTATTGTGACCTTGATAACAATCATAGGCATGTGTCTGGATTCTGCATTGTCTTCCATGACTGAATAAAATAAAAAAATTATCAATGAAAATTTTTTTTTTAAAAGAACCGTCACCAGAACAGAAAAGACAAACTTAAGAAAGCCGACTATGTTTTATCTAAAACTAAAAGACAAAACAACAAGAACAGATGTCAACAACACTGGACACCATATAAAATCAGAAAGAGAATAGGTCTGCAGCATCTGATGCACAAAAAGAACAGTCTAAAACCGAAAACAAAACAGTATTTCAATACTCACTTCCACTTGTAGATGCTAATGACTGTGTCTGAGGATCTGCCAGGGAAGGACCAGGAACCGATGAAGATACTGAAGACGATGGCATTCCGGAGTTGGCATGCATCATACGGGAAAAGGCTGTTGCTGCATCTGACCTCCCTCACCACTGCCAACAAGATCTGTACCCTCTACTTTACCTACACGGTCTAGACTTTTCCATCACAACATTGCTGAAATCTGGTGTTTGCAGATCTGGGTGAGAAGAAACACACATCACACACACACACACACGCACACACACACACACACACACACACACACACACACACACACACACTTTAAAAGGAGGGTAAATAAAAGGTCTCCCCCATCCATCAACTTGTCAAAAAAATAAAAATAAAAAATAAAAAGATAACACAGTAGCATAGGATAAGCAAATGGACATTCCTTTTTTTATGCCAATAGATCAAACTCAAAAAAAAAAAAAAAAAAAAAAAAACCCTTTCATGAGCACATGCAATGCATTTTTGTACACCATTTGTAACAATGTAGGTCTCCAAAGTCTTTTTTTTTTCAAATTACTTCAGAGTAATGAATGAATTAACTAGTGTATCTGTAAACACCTGTTCCTGTTTTCACAGTAACTGCAAACATGGAGTGCTTGTCTACTGTTAAAGCCCCTACCTAAAAAAAACCATTGTCTGGGAAAAATATTCCAAAGGGGTTCAAACCCCCAAATTCCAAAGGGGTTCAAAACCCACAAATGCTAAAGGAGTTCAAACCCACAAATTCTAAAGGGGTTCAAACCAACAAAAAAAATCCAATGGGGTTCAACCCCCCAAAAAATTCCAAAGGCGTTCAAGCCCAACAATTCCAAAGGGGTTCAAACCCACAAATTCTAAAGAGGTTCAGACAAAACAAAAAAAATTCAAAAGTGGTTCAAAGCCAACAATTCCAAAAGGGTTCAAACCCACAAGTTCCAAGGGTTTAAAACCCACATTCCAAAGAGTTCAGATCCAAAAATTCCAAAGGGGTTCAAACCCTCAAATTCTAAAAGGGTTCAAACCCACAAATTTTGAAGGGGTTCAAAACCACAAATTCCAAAGGAGTTCAAAACCACAAATTCCAAAGGGGTTCAAACCCACAATTTCCATGCTTCTGATGTCACTATGTTAGTTTTGAGGTTCTAAGCTGACAGGGATGGGAATGATGCAAGAGTTGATCAAAATCATGCTGCACATCGCTTTTAAAGTGGGGTGACTGCTGGCGAAATTGAAACAAAGGCAAAAACAGAATTTACTGCGCCACCAAATGAAGGAACAAATAAATCATAAAACAAAGACATCAAGTTTGTGACTTGCTCAGTAACTGACTCTTCTTCAGGCAAGACAAATATCATTAAAGACCTTGACACGAAGGATGAATGGTCACTTATCTCTTTCATATAGGTGCAAAATTTGGTCTTCAGTGAAAAACTAAAACTACAGAATGGAACTAAGGTTGAAGAGGAAACATGTAGGTTACAGAATCATACTAATGATAATAAAATAAAAACTTTTTTTTCAATAAAACATAATAGCGCTGGTTAATCATACACATAAATAATTCTAATCATAATGATATTTTTTTCAATAGTAATCAAACGTCATAAAAAAATGACAATGATGTAGATAACTGGAAAGTAAGAAAGATAAAGTAAAAGATGAAATATGCAAATGCATTAGATTTTAGAAATGCAATTGAAATAAAGTTCATTACATAGTATGAATGATGAAAGTGTTGATGTTCATAATGATTAATTTATCAACAATCATATCACCAATCACCATCTTTATCACTACTACTGTGATTATCATCATTATCATAATATCATTTCAATAGTACTACTGCTAATGTGCTATTATAGTATTAATGACCAATAAAAATGTATTATAACTATAGTAAAAATAATCATAAGATGATGATTTTGATGATAATGATGATGATGATGATAACGATGATGATGATGATGATGATGATGATGATGATAGATGAAAAAGAATAAAACTGATCAATGAATGAAAAACTAACAGTACTACTGACACAGCAGAAGACGAAAACCAGCAAGCAAAGAAAGAAAAAAAAAAAAAAAGAAACAAATTAAAGCAGAAATTAAATACATATAACTGGAAGAAAATCACAGTAAGAAAAAGAGGTGATTGTTTAGACTAATCTGAGTAAAACTGACTGATATTTGAAAAAAATGAGGAGAGTATTAAGTATAGGAAGGGGAAAATATAGAAAATTGTTGTAGTGTAGCAATGTGGTAAATGAAGAGTAATAATTAATATGGTCATGTGTCTATGGACGTAATGTGGGATGGTGTTGTGGGGTGGATAGATATATTTTTGGATGTTGATGCCAAATGGGCAGAGGGTCTCGCAATGTGAGGTCTTTGAGGTTGTTGTCACACCTGAAAGTAATCATTCATAATCTTTGTGATAACTGGCATATAGAAAACCACAGACCTGCCTTTAAGACCAAACCATGACATGTCCATGACAACTGGCAAAGTACAAGAAAAAGAATCCTCTTAACACAAAACCAGGTGGACAACTAACTCCTCAGCCTTCCCAACCAAGTAACACTGAATGACTAAACCAGATGAACATCTAATCCTACTGGACTGAAAACAACTAAAACCCTATAAAGTATAACCACTGTAGGCAAAAGCAATCCCGAGCTCATGCTAGATGAGGATAATTATGTGCAACCAGCCCATAAAAGGCCAGATTAACTTTGTTTCATTAACAAATATTTTGTGCATTTTAATCTTGTTCTATCCAAGCATAAAAGCGTTGTATTTGGAAAAGCATTCAACAAGTTAACTGGTGTCAGCCTATTTGCTCTAGCTGATTCAACGATATTTCTATCACTCAAAACAATGCTTTTTTAAGTACACTGGCCTTGCGTAAATTAAACCTGAGCCATTATAATCCTCTGAATATTACAAATTTCTTTCAATACCCGGTAACAGAAAATTAGGCACTCTGTCCACCACTAGTGAAAGAGATGGTGGAGGTGAATTTTCTTATCTTTTTTTAATCATTATTATTGTAATAGAGAAGACACTCTGCATCCATCACCTCAGGACTACATCTTCCACCCTTACTCATCAGTCACTTACTAGGAATAGGATGTGGACAATTAAATCACATGGTATCAGAAATTCTCCTACTCTGATGACAACAGCTTTCAACTTTGCAGCTCATTTCCATAAACGAAACAACTCATCGCACTTTGAACGAAGGGTCAATCAAACGCACAATGCAATACATGTATCTTATACTAGTTATAGGATGAATCTCGCATGCTCACTGAAAAAAGGAATCAACTTGATTCCAAAACGTGTTTCATCAGGAGCCTAGTTGCATGTCAGCAGGCTGACAACTAACTGCTAATGCATAACAAAGCAGAAACTTCATATATGTGACAAATCGTTTCTCTGCTGATTTCATCTTGTTGAGGCCAGTCTCTTTCAGTTTCACCCAAACTGACAACAAAAACAAATAAATTTGTTTGAAATCACAATGTCTGTGAATACATTTCTTCATGCCACTATTTATTAGGTTAGTTTTTGCATTGTAAAGCATTACTATTTAACATTCTTTTGATTTAAAAGATTGTACAAAATACACAAAAAGAGAATGGATGCACAAATCTGCCAAAGACTTGCATTTTCTGAAAGTGCTTGGTCCATTCACAGTCCACTGGTATGACTGCAGTGCAGGGTGGCCTTCAGAGATTAACATGTCTCACTTCAGTGTCTGAGTTGTTGTCAGTTTTAAGTCAGAAACACTGGGCCGTATACTTCAAGTTCGTCAGTTTTTTAAGTCAGAAACACTGGGCCGAATGCTTCAAGTTTGCATCCCACCACTATGGATTTTTCACTTGCATTCCATTACAATGGACTTCATTGACAATTCAATGACATCCCTCTTCTCCAGCCCTTCAGGTTATAACATTTTTTTGTGATTCTGAATCTTTAGGAACAAAAGACAATATATAAATTATAACACATCTGCGCTATTTCAAACAAAATATGAAGGATTTCACTTTTTTCTCTTTAATGTAACGCATCATGATATGAATTAATCAGAGCTGTGTTCTGTACATTTCCTGGTAACAACCATGCCTGAGAAAGACAGACATGATGGTTAGGTTGTGTGGTGGTCAGGAAATATCAAATGAGCAACACTGTCTTGATGAAGCCATCTAATCTTCAGAATGAAACTAGAATGTACAATTCCATTTTCAACCTTCTCATACTTTGTACACACACACACACACACACACACACACACACACACACACACACACACACACACACACACACAGGCACATCTAGTTAAAACATGGCAGGGACCACAAAATCCTATAGATAAACTACGCTGATGCAATTCAATCTGAGGACTTCCCACCCAGCGGCCCATAACACTAACCACAGCATTACGTCATCTGGTTCAGATATTACACCTTGTAGTTTGTCCATACATTCAGTTACTCACTGTAAGTATAACCTGCCCTAACAAATTTTGATCAAGTTAAATGTTAAATGTCATCATCGAGGCAATCTACACAGATGAGTCCCAGTAAGTTATCTTCTACTGAGTAAAATAAAGACAAGTATAAATCACCTTGGCCAGCAGCTGTGTGTGAAGAACTGTCCCCGAAAAACACAGCTGGTTCATCATCAGGCTCCTCCTTGATTTCTATCACTTCAAAGTTCTGTGTGTTGTTCAGCTCAGAGTTACAGTCACTTTGCCGACTTCGTTTTGCTGCTGGGGATGAAGTTCTCTGTAAATGTGACTGCACCGGTGCACTTCTACGTCGCCTGTCAAAAGATTCCTGAGTGAGAGAGAATTTTTGTCTATTTTCTGGTTTCCCTGACAGTCTGTCACTTGTATCAACAAAGCTGCCTGTATGTGTGGGTTCACTGTTCTCACTGAAATGACTCGCACTACGTTTCTGTGATACCACGTCACTGTCTTCACTATGAGTCACACTCGCAGACTGTTTCTGACGACTGCGACCAGTAGAGTCATTCGCACTTTTTGACGAAACACTAGACGGTGGCTGAGAGTGATAGCTGTGACTTGCAAACACTGTTGCACCTTCACTGATGGATTTGCTGACTTCTTCAGTCAACACATAGTCCAGTTTCACACTTCGGTCAATGTTCAAATGAATATGGCCGATGACTTCAATGCTGGAGGAAAACTCAATATATCCATTACACAGAGCCTGGATAGACTTCACCAAGGAAGACACAAATCGTGATGCCTGCTCACCATCCATTGTTTCACCAGTTCACCAGTCTCTTTCCTGCACACAACAGCAAACGAAACATTTTTGTTTATACAACACTTGATTACAATACTGTGAATACCAATAAGTACTGAATAATTTCAAGTTTTCTCTGCATATCATTTGACCTCATTCATATTATATGTGTTAATAAATGTGTGAACATACACACACTAGAACAAGCACAAGCATGAAAAGCTGCTATCACAAACTCATCTTCTTGACCTTTCATACCAAATCAGTCAGTTTTTACTACTAGTGACAGAGTACAGAAATCTTAGGATACATTTTTTTTCAGTGTCACCATAATAATCAATTCTTTTTTCTGGATTTATTTCATTAAAAATATAGTCTGGAGAATTAGTTGATCTGGCATAATTTTATGCAACATCAAGCACTATCCCAAATGTAACTACATCACTTCAAGACACCACATCTCCTTTTACTGAAAATAACTGTTTCATTTAATTCTCCATGAAATACCAAACTTGCATAGTGTGAAACACTTACATCAGTAGAGATTGTTTTCTTTTTACATAAACATTTGCAGTAAATAACTTCAAGAATTGTTCAGAACACTTTGACCTTTGTTCCAATATTTCTTAGAACATGACATAGCAGTAGAATATTTACCACACTTTCTCTGAACATTTTTAATCATCTTTTGTTAAACATGACAACAATATGTGCTCACTTCACAGAAGATATATATTCACAGACAAATTGAAGCTGACTGTCATTTCAAGCAACAGCGCTATAAGAGACATCTCACACAATGAAAGCTGAAACAAAAGTACTTAACCAAAATTACACTGCTACTTAAAGCTGACAGCATAATATACCTGGTGTTTACAATATTCTCAATCATCGACGTTTGGATTCAAATTCACTCGAAAATTCAGTTACATGTACTATCCACTACATTAACACTCAATGCGGCAATCATCTACCATCAACAATCTGGTGGCGACCTGACTGATGCAAATGAAAAACAAAAACCAAATCAGTCATTAAATGATCATATTTTGCTTTGATACCAAACTGCCTTTGTCAAGAACAAAAACAAAAAGGCCAATGGTGAAGTTTTTATTCCAGGGTGAAAAGTAACCAGCTCTAAAAAGCAGGATTTTTTATGGGGCACTTCAGACTTATCTTCAGACTATGCCCCTTGATTCACAAAACAAAACCAAAAAAGTGTGATTCCACCGAGATATGTCACGGTCACTTGCAATATTCAAACATTAGTTTTGCAGCACGCTTTTAAATTTGCAGAAAAACTTGCATTAAACATGCACAAGGAACACAAAGAACAAAAATGACAGAAATTTACAAGCTTTGATCTATAAATGTTATGTGTATAAATGCTGACCTTAGCTGTGTTTATATGGGAATTTTCTTATATTCATATGTGGGAATTTTTCTGATATTATATGTGAGAGTTTTTCCAACAGCATGACATCACACTGATTGTGCACAGTGGCCTGTAATCAACTTTTTCCTAACGTATCTCCTGCTAATGGGTTCTGTTCACAATGTACTGTCCAGAAGTGCACTGTTATTAGTGTTAAAGTGCACAGCAACACACAAAACCATTTTTGGATCATCTAAAAATAATTCTAGGCATAAGACATTGAATTTATCTCTTCAAAAACAACTTCTTATCAAGCTAGAAAAGAGGGCTAAAACTGATTTAAAAAATAATCGCAAAGCAGTTTCAAATGTTGATGCCAGCCACTGGTTAATCTTGGCACTCGTCAGTAACCACAGCTAAAACTGGCTCATTGCTTTTGATGTGTTGTAGGTCATTTAGTGCATCATTTCAACATATGATATACAAACGCTACCTGGTTATTTCAATGCATTTCACCAGAGGTGGATATAAGCTACGTGCATCAAATGGTTGTCATCTTCCACAAAAATAAAAAAGATCAAAAAAAAAAAAAAAAAAAGCATCCTCAAAACCAGCCCATCCCCAGTGTCAGTATCAGGGAAGGTCATATGGAAATTAACTTGCATATCTTAAGCACCACAGCAACTGTTTTAGCTGTCCACTTCACAACAAGTGGTGTGATGATGTTTTCTTCTGCTTCGCAATCATGGATAGCTTTACTCACAGACAACTTTGCATCAAACGAAACTGAAAGCTCTTAAAGGCAGAACACTCTCATGGAATTGGACTTTAGCTCAATAGAACAAAAGAGCAGAGGCTGAACTGTTTTCACTGAGGCAGTGATTCACATTAACTACAGATTTGTCGCTAGTGGACTGAATGAAAAATCATTCAAATCTTGCAAGTCTGATGGTGTTGATGAAATTTTGTTCAAACTGGGCACCTCAACAACCAATAATCAGTATGTGACATGACATCAGAGATATTAAATTAAATACACTTTTTTTTTTTTTTAGTACGTTACTTTTAGCTTCAGTGGGTACTATACTCCAATTTCATCATGACCTAAAACACTGATAACAAATAACATCAGATGTTTGCTAAATGAACACAAATAAAAGGGGAGAACATTGTAAATGATGATGAATGTGTGGTGTATTTCTGCACTTTCTGCACAGCATTCATGTTTAGTATTTCTTCTTCTCTCAGAACTCCTTCTACTTGCAAAAAGACTATTTCACACTTGAGGCAGTGAAACAGAGAAAGCCAAACCAAACTGAATAACAAAACACTAGAGAAAATACCGCTAGATATATGACACTGGTAACAGGCTGGACACTTTGGGGCCCAAAACAAATGGAACCTAGCACAGCTCTGGACTCAAACTAGTCAACAGGACAGGCAGACCTGTTTACCCTAAAGCCGTTATTGGTGTATTTCTCCATTAAAATAAGCATATTTTCCTAAACATGTGTGTACACTTCTTCCACATTTTCTAATTTTTGTAAACGCAGGGGTTCCCTGCTATTGTTCCATCATCCATACGCGAGCTATTATCATTATTAGGCCTATTATCATTATTATTATGATTATTACTTACACAGCGCCTATCCTTGGCTAGAGACCAAGCTCTAAGCGTTTTACAATCTACACTCGTTTACACAACCGGCTGCCTAACTGGATAGTGTCAACTGAAGAGCTGCCAGCCAGTGCTTCATCAGTTGTTTCCCCTGTCATCCAGTCAATATTGTTCACTCAATTCCCTTACTTCCTTCATTCTTTCTATTTTCTCATGCAGGGTGCATGCTATGTGTAATGTGTCATCCATACAAACGGCTAAACTGGCCTTCTCTTCCAAAAGTTGGTGATGGAATTTTACGTGTGTGCAAGATGTAATGCGTGAGTTCACAAACGGAACCTCGGTTTACAGCGTCATTCGAATAATATATTTATATGGGAAATGGAGTCAGAACCAATGTTAACTCCAATGGAAAAATCCCGCTGTACCGGAACAGCCCAGCGGAGATTCAAACCCACAACCCACGATCACCAAAATTACGAGTCCAGCGTTCTACCACTGAGCTATTCCGGCGCACGATTTTGCACGAGTTGTCACCCTTTGGTAGTAGCGCTCAAACACACTGGTTATACACCAGAAGTGCAACTACCCCTCAAGAACTTTGTTTCCAGAATTTTTTTCCGCGTATTCTTTCCAGTTCGTCGTATTCATCGTATTTTCGCCAAACATGTGTACAAAATATGGCTAATTCGTATGGGTTAACAGGTCTGGACAGGGCTGGGAATTTTTGCGGTGAACTCTGTCTGTCTTGACGTGGGGAAGGTACATACTGTTTATACTTACACTAGTTACAGAGATCAATTGGTTGTGAAATTGCTTAAATTCATCAGGTGTCTTTAACTGTAGATAGGCAGTTTTCACCAGAAATAGCAGATTTTGTCTAATAAATGGAATAGATATAGGATCACAGTTCAATTCCACTTATAAAGAAAAATGACTACCCACATGCAATCCCATATATATATAAGAACCTATTGTAATGGACAATAGCTTTCTTACTTGTGGAGACAGAGTGCGAGAGTGGGAGAGAAAGAGGGCTGTGTTGCAGCTGCCTAACTCGTATTCGTGAGTATTTGTAGACTGACTGTGAAATTAAAACAATTGTTCAGCACATAATAGGTGGATACTAAGATTTTCATTTGTACCATCATTTGTTTGCACTGATCCATCACCAATATTTGGACATGCAGACCTGTATTAGTGTCTGCCTTCTTTGGAGATAAGACGTTTATTGATTCATTTTTCATATTACACTAGTTTTCCATTATTTATTTTGTTGTCTGTATTTTCGACAGCTGTTTGCATTGTTTGCAGTTTGCTGCTTGTGCTAATGCTTCATTAATTTTTTTTTCTTTTTTGTACTTTGTCAACTTCATACATACATCTCTTGATATCAGATAAGGTAATGTTGCTTATAGCCCAGCTGATCACAAAGGGCCATATCAGGGCTGACACCATATTAAAATCAACTTAAAAGTCATCAAAAAAAAAAAAAAAAAGCCACTAATCTTTCACACATCTCTTTCAAATACATCTTCTAAAACAGTAAAAGCAACCAGAAACTTCGTTAAAAAAAATTTTTTCTGTAAATCCTAGATTACATGAAAAATCTGTTTCAGAAGCTCAAAGATCACGTCAGGTGGGACGTCTCTGAACAGGGTTTTCATGGAGTCTGGTGTAGAGTGTTTATGTCTCACACTGTGCAACTCCCAACAATCTAAAACTAGTAAAGAATGTTTCGCTGTGAGTGGAACATGACATGAATGCACCACAGAGCTTCTTCACAATTATTGAAACATTTGCATACAAGTGTGTGTGTGAGAGCGTGACTTTGTTTATAAATATGTTTTTCTTGATCTATGTGTGAATTACACTGAATTATTGGTCATTTATAATTATATTGAAGTTCAAAGTGGTATCTACAGCCTCGTTTTGGATAATATTTTTGTGATCCCCAGTCCCTTCTTTGTGTGGAAGTTCTTATCTCACGTACTGATTCTCTTCAATTTCTAAGATTATCTTCACTGAGTTGTGCTTCTACTATACTCATTTACCATCCCTGAAATTGTAGTATATGTGCAAGTCATTTTGTACTTGGGGGCACTGTACATTTTTGCTGGCTTCAGTCTGCTAAAAATGCCAGCTGTAAACATTTGGCCTCCCGAGGACGGTCTTAGAATAGGATTTCTAAATATAAATCATGTACTTAACAAACGGGAAGAGTTATCATCTATTCTTCATAATTCTGGAAAGCAGTCTCATTTATTTTGCTGTGCCAAGTCTAGATTAACTAAATATAAAACTGATGAAGATGTATCAATACCAGGTTACAGCCATGTTCGACTTGAACAAATTCTCCCAGATGCAAACAAGTTTAGTATTTTATTCATGCCAGTCTCTTGTGTGAACATGGATAAATTCATGAACATTATAATATTGAATCCATTTGGGTACAAGTTAAAATCAAGAAAAGTAAACCCATTTTTACTGGGTTTTCATACAGGAACCCCTTTGAGCGCACTGACTGGTACGATAAATTCAATTCAGCCTGAACTGACTTTGTGAAATTGATTTGAGTATTTCACCCCTCGTATAAACAAGTTAATGTTTGAAAGTGCGCTTAATTTGTGTCAGTTCTTTGTTGTTCATTCAGTATGGAATGTTTGACCTTATCTCAAATTCTGTCTCTCAGAGAGCAGGTCAAGCTACAAGTACTTCTAAGAGCACAAGCTTAGGAAAAATTATTCCTCAGCCACACTTGAGTAGTTTTAACAGTCCCAAGAAAAAAACAAATAAAATTTCTCTTGATGACTAGTACCAGAGAACTGCTCCCTCTGTAACTAGTAAGACAGAGGGTGTAGGAGAAATTTCAACATAACTCTAATAGAGAAAACATTCTTAGTCCTTCCCGATAGGACAACACCAACCCACTCCTAACTCTCATCACACACACTCACTTTCTCTCTCTCTCTCAGACACACACACACACACACACACACACCTTGCTGGCACACTAACAGATGCTAAAGACGAAGGCCCAGTTAGATGCCGTCATGAAAGCATCTTCTTAGTTCTTTGTTTCAGTCTATAGAGACTGTGAACTCAGTCTGACCTAAAAAAAATTTTTTTTTTTTTTTAAATGAGGGTACGAGTGTCACATAAAAAACATTCTAAAATGTTCTGAATGAATGAAAAACTTCCCATTCACCGTATGCGTTCGAAACTAGAATTTTTTTAAAGTACGGATGCACGTGTGCGCAAGGGAAGAAGCGGAGCACTTGAGCAGCGCATCTGTAGGTGCTCTTCTCTACTGAAAACCTACAATAGTAATCAAAACAGAGTAGCCAATCTATGATTGGACCACAAGATCACGTGACTTGGGCAAGCGCTAAAAGCATCGCAAACTGTATGAAATTTGGCTTTTCAGAATCAAATTCATCAGTTCAGCTGTGGTCTGCAGGTGGCCATCCCAAATGGAACAGAAGTCGAACAATCTATATAACATGGCCGGTTCGGACAATTAAAATAGCTCTGTTATGGACGTACAAATGTGTTGCACACAGTATAGAGTGGCCAACCTACATATAGTTTCCTCAGAGATTCCATGAATATTCATCACTCGCCTCCTGTTTGACACACGGCTTCTGATGCATGGCAACAGGAATATTGTCATGTCAAGCAATTAGATGTTTCAACACTGACCGAATTGGCTTGCTTAGTGGAAATTCTGCGATGATAACAACAAAGAGGACATCCCACATATCAAGTCTCACTGTTAAAATCCTGGCAACATAGGTGCTCCTATTTATTCACTTTAGCTGATAACACTTCAATAACTTAAGAACATGAATCTGAATAAGTGATATTTAGCATAATCTGGAGTGTTTTATTAACTCTGTCTTTAGAATCTCTTTTCTTATATTTCTGTCTTCTTTTTCTCTGCAGACTTGTGTGTACTGTAAGCCAGACACAGCATGCTTGTGAGAGAGAGAGAGTGTGTGTGTGTGTGTGTGTGTGTGTGTGTGTGTGTGTGTGTGTGTGTGTGTGTGTTTGTGTGTTCGTGTGTGTTCATGTGTGTTCGTGTGTGTGTGTCGTTTTCAGTACATTTTCTAGCAGTTTAAAAAGTGTGACCCAATTTTTAGTGACCCTTTAATTAGTTTAAATTTGAAAATGTGATTTTAGCAATGAGTCTGACCCTCTAAAGTATTATTATTATAATAATAATAATAACTATATATGGCGCTTAATCTACAAATATATCACAAGCCCTAAGCGCGCACAAATACATAAAGATGAAACTAACACTAGTAACAGGAAGATGAATATTGCAATAAAGTGCCATGCATCTACAAACAATGGTGCATACTGACACACACGCTCATACGTGTGCACACACACACACACACACACAACACATGATCCCACACACACTGTCGCACAACAACGGACACAACACAGCATGCGTGCTCACACACACACACACACACACACATGCGCACATGCCACACACACACACACACACACACACACACACACACACACACACACACACACACACATTAGTGACAGAATCCATTTGATGGGCAAGTGAGGGGGAAGAAAGAACTGCTATTAATAAGCGAAGAGGGTTGTTTTTAAGAAATGCCTTGAACAAAGACAGAGTTTGAATACGCAAAGATATTGAGAGTTTATTCCAAGAAAGTGGACCCTAAAAAGAAAAAGAACGATCGCCATAGGTTTTAGTTCGAAATCGAGGGATTTTGAGCAGTGTTGTCAGTAGAAGAATGCAACTGCCTAGAAGGAAGATACAGATGACGGATATCTTTCAGAAAGGAAAGGAGGAGTTAAGCAATTCAAAGATTCGAAGCAGAGTAAGAACAGTTTGTAGTCTATTCATTTTTCAATCAGCAGCCAGTGAAGAGAAAAAAGTAAAGGAGTGACATACAATATGAGTAGGGATAGGAAAAGATCATAAACAGTTATGGACCTGATTTGTATTCTCATGAAGAGAAACTTTGGGCAATATCCAGTTACCCATGTACCACAGAAAGAAGCTCAACTACTGATTTAGATATATTCTTTCCGTCAACGGATTATCTTCTCACATGTAAGTAAATATGAACATACCCAAGCTTTTCTGTCTGCAAGATTGTTCACTTCAACACAATTTGGGTGGTAGTAGAGAGGGGAGGGAGAGGGCTTTAAACACCGATAGATCTATTCATGATTACATATACGTTCGCAGCAAGTATGCCAGCATAGCAGCGGACACCAAGGGAGAGGCAGCAGTCTCCTTTGAAGGACACTGATGAAAGAGGTCAGTGTCAGGAGGCGCTGCATCCCTCCAGCCATATGGGTGACAGTGGGTCTTGCCTCTGTCACTGTGGGATGGCTTCTGGAGATGTGTGGGGCGATGGAGAGCTGCTTCACTGTGATTACCTTGGCCTGATATACCATGTTCTGAGACTGGCAGACTTGTGGGCACTTCTTATGGGGTTGGGCTGCAAAACTGCCCATTCGGCCACAGTCTGCGAGTACCCCACAAATATTTGGGTCTTGTGCAGCGCTTCATTGACTTTCGTCCTGCTCCCTCCTTGAGGCGGCCTCACGGCAGTCACGCGGCACAAGACCATCGCCACCAGCGCTCGAAGAAGGCCGCCTGGTGGTCCTGAAGAGTCTTTTGTTTCGGGAAAAGAGGCGAAATATACCGACTCCTATCGTCGGCTAAAACTGAACCCAAGTTCAAGAGGATCAAGCGCTCGGAAAGAGATATACGACGGCATGTGCATGTGCGCGTGCAACACTGCCTGCGACAGTTTGCTACAAATGTTGCAGACCCACGTCTGCAAGTGCACCGTGTCCTTAAGGGTCTCAAGCCAATAGGACGTAAAACTCACCCATGAACGAACTAAGTGATTATAATTATAAATGTATATTAACAATTCAGACGATGATCAACAACACCAATGTCAGCTAATCCATATCGGACCTGACGACTCTCCCGCCCAGTCTGAAACTAAACTGAAGACGAGCACAACAGAACTACGTGCGTTAGTAAACTGTTACACTATAGTGACTGTTCTGTGGAATCTGTAGCCGCGTAGGCCACCTATGTTATAATCAGCATGATTCACATTGCTGGTGAATTGACTGCGATCGTGATTGATTTTCATCGTATAAACGTGTACACTTTTCTTACCTCTACATGCAGTTCAACGCACGAATAGAAAAGCTTCCTTTCTAACGGGTGTGCAGTACTGCAACATGAAGTATAAGGCTTCAGGCGATTTATAAAAAAAACAAAACTAACAACTTAGTTCCGCTTATAAGCTTTCTACGCACCGGATACGCAGTATGGCGGCGAGCACAGTCCCATAATGCATTTCGCATTCAATACAAATAAAGGTTCGTTGTCACAGATACAGATTAGGCTCAAATCACTTTTATGAGACTTAGAGGCAGCAACAGCTTTTAAAGGCGATCTTTCACAACAACAACATAACAACTGTAAAGCTGTGTGAACTTTTTTGTGCCCTTTCTTCTATACTTTTTTTTCCTAGGAAGTAACGAGCTGACGTGTATGAAGTCACTTTTGAGGCCACTGCTGGTGTTCTGCTCATTGTCAGACCTAAAAAGACAAAAAATGAGAGACTTGGCGACATGCGTGGTAGTCAAGGAAGACATAGTCAATAAATTCTGCTGTTCTTGGCAAGCTAGAGAGCAGGGGGTTGGGTAATCCGTCCAGTGATAGCCAAGCCGACTCTAAAAATCACCGATGACGGACAATGGGCACATTACTCATTACCGGTCGTTGGTCAGGCTCTTTCAAAAAGAGACGATGTGGTATGACTGAAGTTCGGAATTTTCGTGAACTGCCGGCATTAAAGCTTGCTTTCTTATTACTGCAGATACTGGTTCTACGTGCTGCAGGGTGTTACAGCGAACAACTTGTTCCTAAAAGCATTTTGTTGTCAGACTCTTGAACTCAAACAACCATTGTGGCTTAATCAGCTGCCCTTCACATTCAGCCTATGACGAGTTTTCTGGAAAGTGAATACAAAATGAGGCAGGGAACAGTAAACAATAAACAACAAAGAAGTAGGGTAACTCTTGCTCCCACAACGGGCCAACAGGCTGAATCGCACTTTATTTTTATTTTATTTCATTTTATTTTACTTTTTAACATGCGCGCTGGTGAACTACTCGTTTTTTGAGAGAACCAGTACTTTAGGAAGAAGAGAAGAAGAAAACAAATGCACGCCCATAGCTCCAAAGGAAGCTGCTTATGACATCGAATCCCCTAGCAGATATGACAGCACAGAACACACAGAATAAACAAGGAAACATCAAACGAACAAGAAATGTTCCAAGTTTGCTTATATACCCTGTACCGGACACATCTACACTACACAAAAAAAAAAAAAAAAAAACTGGGGAATGAAACAATATAAATTAACATTTATTCAAGACTGGCACAGCCTTTTCGATCTTGAGTATAGTCGGACAAGTACATGGACGAACAGAAACAAATACAGGCGTTAACTGTTAGTTTTCTGGAGTTTCATTGTGTTTCCCCGTACATCTCTTCTGCGGGCAACTTCAATTTTGGCAGCGGGGCATCGTAGAAACCATTGCATAGCAGGTGTTCGTAGACCTTATTGTATCATTCCGACAGCATCAGTCGCTGTTCTAAGCTTGGGAGTCTCCAAGTCCTTTGTCTCTCTGAATATGGTTTAACTTCCAGAGATGTGAGCACTCTTTGTTGCTCATAACTGCACATTCTCGATCTCACTGCAAAGAGTTTTCTGCTGTAGTTTCCAGACACACGCCAATGGCTGCATTCCACAGTTCGCATACTAGGGCAACCTAGAGATCAACAAAGGTCTGATGTCAGATGGTCTACAGATCTTCGGAGGAGACTAACAATCCCGTCAGCCTTGGCTGTTGACTGTGTAATCCGTTCCTTAGAGAAGTGATTGTCGATCAGCACTCCCCGATCTTTCCGTCTCCCCTTCATTTTGTCATGTCAACTGTTTCTCATTTCTGACTTTGTCACTCGCTCTCACATAGAAGACTGCATCTGATTCTTCCTTCATAGTTCAAGTATGCTGCAAATTTGTGAACTGAATCGAAGTTGCCACTTGTGTGTTGAGTACTGTGGTTGGTCCAAGTCGTTCAGCTGGTCTCTGGGTCCTTGCTCTGGGTCAGATTTGGCATAGACCTTCATTATTTAGGCCAATTGCTCTTGCCAGAGTATAGGCCATCAACAGCTGCCCGCCAATGATCATGGTCCTGGGCAATCTTCTCTATTTCTCCACAGCTGTAACATATCTGCCTGGTGTCCGCCTCCAGGTCCCGCCTCCAGAAGTTTCTTGGTCTTCCTTGCTTTCTCTTGCCTTGAGGATTCCAGGTCAGAGCTTTTCTGGTGGTGTTGTCGGGGGACTTTCTGAGGGTGTGTCCTACCCACCGCCATTCTTTTCCGGGTGACTTGCTCTATTGCCAGTTGATTAGCTCTTTCCGACAGCGCTCTGTGCTTATTGTCCCCGGCCAGTAGATGTGGAGGATCTTTCGCAGGCAGCCGTTAATGAAGGTCTGCAGTTTATGCGTAGTGGTCTTTTTGGTTCTCCAAGTCTCCGATCCGTACAAGAGGACAGATTTGATGTTTGAGTTGAAAAGGTGGATTTTCGTGCTGTTGGTAATGAGTGGAGACCTGCAAAATAAATGTTTTTGAGACTGATGAAGGCCACTCTTGCTTTTCCTATTCGGGTTTTCACATCGGCGTCAGTTCCCCCTTGCTGGTTGACTGCACTGCCCAAGTGAATGTATTGGGACTTCTTTCAGTAGGGCTCCATCTAGCACCACAGGTCTTGACTGACTGTGTTGATCTTGTGCATCTGGGTCTTCTGAGGGTAAATAGTAAGGCTGATGACCTTCGTATCATCAGTGAAATCTTAACAGTACTGTTCACGTTTTAGGGGAAAGATCGCTGATGAACAGGACGAACGGAATGGGCCCAACAACAGTGCCTTGTGGAATTCCACAAGTAACTTAGGTATTGACTTTCAATGTCTGAACGTATGGAGTTTGTAAGCAGATGATTTGAATCATTCATGAGTGTATTAGTGTTTATATACATGCATGTGTACAAATATTATCCGGAAGTGTGTGTGTGTGTGTGTGTGTGTGTGTGTGTGTGTGTGTGTG
>JADBJO010000147.1:55000-82500 GCA_016801955.1 Conus betulinus | reverse complement strand
AGTCCTGCATTTTTCATTTGAATTTTGGAAATTGAAATATCAGCTGTTTAGATCGGGTGATGTCTGTTTTGAATTATACCAACGATGTGAACAGCCACCAAAGGCCAATGATTGAACCAGCAAACTGCCCATAAAGTTGCAGATGCCCATTTTAACGAATGGATCGGTTTAATACATTTCAATTCCAATTGTATGGAATATAATAAAGAAGAACTTTGTCGTTTGCTTGAGAAAAAGGTTCGATCTATTGTGCAAGTTGGTTCTACAAAATATTGTACGAAGCAAACAATAACACATGAAGAAAACTATGAATGGTTTTCTTTTCATGTAACTTGACTACAAGGTAATCATATTCTAAACCGTAATTGTTCCTTGAAAAATAGCGTCAATATTGTCGGAACATTCGGAGGAGGAGGATCGGGGAAGGGAAGGAACAGTTACCATTTGTTTTTTAAAAACAGAACAAGTAACAGTTGCCAGCTGATGTCTGTCAGAGTGACCATTAAGACTGTTTATTAGCAGAAAGCAGTATCGATGTGCTTTCGGCAGTTTTCGCTCAAGAGTTGCAGTTAAAATCCTTGGTAGAGCCCCTACAGAACTAGCAACGGTGATCAATTTAACCAGTTCACTTAACATTAACCGATAACAAATGCTAGCGTGAAAACAGTGACTCCAATCGCTGAAAGCATGCTTTTTGTCTTTGCATTTACTCTATGGAAGCGTGCTTTGCATTTGCTCTATGGCTGCACGCTTTGCATTTGCTCTATGGAAGCAGGCTTTGCATTTGCTCTATGGAAGCAGGCTTTGCATTTGCTCTGTGGAAGCAGGCTTTGCATTTGCTCTATGGAAACGTGCTTTGCATGTTCTCTGTAGAAAACGTGCTTTGCATTCTCTCTGTGGAAGCGTGCTGTGCATTCTCTCTATGGAAGCTTTCTTTGCATTTGCTCTGTGGATGTGTGCTTTGCATTTGCTCTGTGGATGTGTGCTTTGCATCTGCTCTGTGGATGTGTGCTTTGCATTTGCTCTGCGGATGTGTGCTTCGCATTCGCTCTGTGGACGTGCACTTTGCATTCGCTCTTTAGAAGCACGCTTTGCATCTGCTTTAAGTATCAATTGAACTGATTTTTAAGAAATGTCAAGAAGTAATTAAGGGAAGAAAATGTCACTGGGACCTGCAGATAAACATCTACCAACCGAAACTATATCAACATACATCATCGCAAATTCCTCATCTTTTTTACTGCACATCGAGTCACTTAGCACCGGATGGCTTAACTGTCAAGCTAGTGCCAGGGAAACAAAACACAATGGTACAAGAGTGTTTTCAGCAGACAACCAAATCACTGCATTGACCCAGAGCTGGATGGCTGCTGCAGCGATTCACTGGATGGCCTAAGTTCTTTAGCAGGTGGGGACGTACGTTGTGGTGGATGCACGTTCAAAAAATCCCGGATCACGATCGTATCATCATATGAACAGGTGACAATCTGGAAGTCATCCAACTGAACGGCGTACCCCCTGCCAGAGTGCCCGAGAATTGTATACAGACAGAGCGCGTCAGCTGACGCAGCGGGATCCAAAGCCGCCCGAAGGCTCCAGAGTTTAATCCTGCCGTTGTAGTCACCGCTGACAATGCGTTTCCTGTCGAAGCGAATGCAGCGAACCATTGATTCGTGTCCCTCGAGCACTCGCAGACAGACTCCAGACTCAATGTTCCACAGTCTGATAGTGTTGTCCCAGCCACCGCTGACTATCAAATCGTCACGGTACTGCACACAAACAACGTTTGTTGTGTGACCTCTCAATGTCCGCAATAACTCACAGGTTGATGTCCTCCACACTTTGATAGTTTTGTCACCTGATCCCGACACAATATACCTCCTATCAAAGTCAACATCATTGACAGACCATGCATGTCCGACTAACAGTCGCCGAAATATCACCTGACCTGACCTGACATCAGAGATGGTTACAGTGGGTTGTTTAGAGCAAGAGACCACCATGCCATTACGGAACCGCAAGTTGAACACTCTAGACTTGTGGAACATCGTTGATCTCAGAGTACCTGTCCTCAAGTCCCAGAGCCTGATGGTGGCGTCACTGCCGCCAGAAATGAGGGTGTTCCCGTCGTACTGAAGGCAGAGAACAGAGGCTGTGTGGCCTTTCAGCACTTTCACACACTGAAGGCTGGCACGATCCCAGATCTTTATGGTGTGATCCTTGAGACCGCAGACGATCTTGTCCTCATCAAACTGCAAGCAGTACACTCCCTTTGACGCTCCACTCTCGCATCGTATCTGCTGTGTCGAATATTGAACTGTACTCCAATTTGATTCTAACTGCTCAATGTCACGGATAATGGACAAGTAAAAATCTTTGTAGAATGGGGGATCTTTGGGCTTCTCCCCGTACATCTGCGCGGCCATGTGCTGGTGCCACTGACGTCGCTGACAGAGGCCTTGCCAGCGGCTGTCTGTGAAACACTTTTTCTCAATGAATCGCTTGCACAAGTTGCCCTCAGAGATGGCGCTTGCCCACTCTCACAGACCAGTTCCGCCGCACGAATGGACTCGACATCCATAGAGGGAAGGATGACATCTTCAACTTCATCCTGCACCGGTTCGGATAATGTAGGACAGAGATCGTGCTGAAATATAAGTTTGAATTGTCATAGGTATGATGGCACATGTGGGGAAACAGGTTCGTTGATGTCACTGGACCTGTGTCATTCCACAGGTAGAAACAAAAAGACTGTATGTTTAATTCTGATCATACAACAACATGCATGAACACATAAAAACATCATCTAAAGTACTAGACAGACGTTCCTCTCTCTCTCTCTCTCTCTCTCTCTCTCTCTCTCTCTCTCTCTCTCTCTCTCTGAATATGCTTGTCCGTCCGTCTAGCTATCTATCTACCTACCTACCTGTCTGTCTGTCTGACTGTCGGACTGTCATGTCTGTCTGTCAGTCTGTCTGTCTACCTATCTATCTGTATATCTATCTACCTATCTATCAGTCAGTTTATCTATCTTCTTTCCGTCTGTCGGTCCGTCCATCTGTCTGTCTGCTGTCTACAGAGGCACAGCAAGGTTTCCCCATCAAAACGCTCCTTTCACTTCGGAAAGCGGTAAACCTTTCCCCCCCCCCCCCCCCCCCCCCCCCCCCCCCCTTCCTTCACCTGAATTCACTTCAAAGTACCATCCTTTCTTTCTGTCACACACTATCATTTTAGTGCAGCTAAAAGGGAATCATACAGCATCCCTCGAGTTGCTGGCACTCCCTGAGAATGAGAAATGCTGCGAACTTTACAGTGCTCAAAATGTGCCTTTTCAAACAAAAAGAAAAGACTTTCGAAACATGAACAGACTGCTCATCAATTGCCAAAAAACCACACGGGTCTGCGTCGACAGAAAATATCGCACGGCAGACCTCATCATCGGCACTTCTCATTTGCGTACGAATGGTTTTCGCTCAACGACAGTTCTGCTGTTTTTGGTGGAGTACCTCTCACCACAATTATGAAAGCAGCGGGTTAATCTGCGAAATTAACGTTTACCAGAATCCGTGTAATATGTTGGTGCCAATATCTAAAATAACAGTAAAACAGGTAGGAAGTTCCCTACCCTGCTTCAAGCATAATTGTTTGTCAGAGGATAAGTTTCCCTTAGCTTACTCCCTGTTCGACTAGCACAAAGTAGCAAAACGACACCCACTTGTTTTTTGAAAAAAAAAAGTCTGATTCCTTTCTACATTTAAAAGCAAACCAAGGCTTCTTTTCATAGTGTGTACACTGACACATTGAAGAGGAAATCAGTAGCGAAGAGAGGAGAGGGAATCTTTCTTGTTAAAGAACGAACGAAATATTCACGTGGCATTAGACGGGGCAGAAAGCACACAAGGAGCTGCGCTGATATAAAGAGTAAGGTTGTTGCGAGGCCCGGGGTACCATTCCATTTCAAATCCAGTTAAAAGAGGTATGGAAATTACCAGCTCTGCAAACTCCAGCTCCTTCTTAACATTTCAGATGAGACTTCAGACCAAAGTCCCGTGCACGACCGCCTGCATTAGCCAAAGGAATGCTGCACGCACCTTACAGCATGTGACCTGCTGGAAATGGATGATACGAGTATATCCGCACTCACACTGGTACAGCAAGATCTTCAATGGTATGAAGCTGGCTGCCCTAACAAGCAGCAGAGAAGAGAACCCAAGAGCTAACGTCTTCAGATCTTGATCCCATTTCTTGGTTGCTTAGAGACTGTCATCGGAAGTTACCCCCTCCCCTTCCTTTCAGTGATAATAAGGAACAACTATCCTATTTTTCTCTCGGTTAACGCTTTAGACAAAGCCCAACTACCCACTGATAATCCCAAAGGCTATGCGCTTAGATCCATCTTTTTGTCTTAGCCTATATATCAACGGCCTACCATAACATACAAACAGCCTGGCGAAAATCTTTGCTGATGACACCAAGCCATTTAGCCAAAGCGACAGCCAAAAAGCAGGAGTCACTCTGCATGAGACTTTGGATGGGCTTCATCTGTGGTCATAAAACTGATAAAATGTCGTCCAAGGAGACTAGCTCAGCTTGCAGGGCAACCACATGGAAGGCTAAAACAAAGAGGGGGTAACATGGTATTCCTTCCTTGTCAGTTTGGTCATGCTTAAAACAAATAGCGGTTGTGATCGACGATCGTCTTACGTTCGTGTGGCACAAGCCACTGCAAAGACCAGCCGCTTTTCTCGGGATCTACAGACTGTCTTTCGACCACCTGACAGAACGGAGGATTGTGCAGTGTTACAAGTCGCGGATTAAACCAGTACCAGAAATTTTCGGCAATAAGTCTTCCTCAGCGACAAAACAATAAAAACAGTATAGACATTAATTAACATGCGCAATACTCCCCTTGTGAGCCAAAGTGGTGAATGAAGTTGAAAGAGGGACAGTGGGAGAGAGGGCGAGTTATGTTCGAGAAATATGGCACAAGGAAAGAGGGTAGAGTTAAGCGAGGAGGAGGAAAAGGTGAGAGAGAGAGAGAGAGAGAGAGAGAGAGAGAGAGAGAGAGAGAGAGAGAGAGAGAGAGAGAGAGAGAGAGTGAGAGAGAGAGAGAGAGAATGAAAGTAGAGGAAGAGTGGAGAGTGAGAGAGAGAGAGAGGACAGGGAGGGTAGGGGGGGGGGGGGGGGAGGTGTGATTGTGTGTAGTGGGGGTGTTGCATATGAAAGAAATGTACAAGAGAAAACACAATAAATGAAATATGATATGCACCAAAAAGCATTGTAAAAACGACAAGGGGACGGGGGGGGGGGGGGGGGGGGGGGGGGGGGGGGGGGGGGGAGGGGTCGCCTAAAAAACACCCGACCCAAGTCTGACCCGAGACGGAAAACGGGAGAACACCGAGAAAAACAAAAACAAAAAAAAACTAGCCAGACGCAGCTAGCAGCTGCAGGGCTCGCCCCCCCCCCCCCCCCCCCCCCCCCCCCCCCCCCACACACACACACACACACACACATGAAAAAGCTCTTGCGCGCGGGCACACACACACAAACACACACACACACACACAACTACACACACACCTGGAATAGTTTGCCGGATAGTATTTTCGGTGCCCCATTTGTCAGTTGTTTCAAAGGCAGACTTCATGCCTGTTGGGTTTCTCTCACATCTCTAGATAACCACAACTGCAGCAAAGCGACTGCCAAACATTTTTGGCTGATACCAAGGAACGATGAGCTGACCATCTACATAGGCCTCAAACATGACATTGATCAAGTACCGAGTTGTTACGGGACAACTTCATTAAGTTTTCATAAACCGACATCAATATTTGATAGGATGAAGCCATGAAGTGGGCAGGGGGTATGGAAGGAAAACCTTAACCTGGACACGTTCTTCTCTACTTGAAGGAACTCGCTGCCATCTTCACACATAATTCAGTGCAACTGTAACTCAAACGGTCGGTTTGGGAGGAGGTGGGCGGGCGGTAGAGAGTAAGGTTAGGCTGGATGGCGGAGGTAGAAACAGAAAAAAGAGAACACACACACACACACACACACACACACACACACACACACACACACACACACTTCAGTGCACTGAGCATACTGAAAATGAAACAATTCCTTTTTTCCTGGAAACAATCACCACACAAATTTTCGCAGCGTCGGCTTTCCCCTAAAAACCCAATCATCCCGTTCGCGGAAGCAATCTCTGTTTCTGTTTCTTTGTCAACCAGAGACAGACAAACGGACTGACAGACAGACAGACAAGAGAGACTGAAAGGTTGAACCCATTTTACCCTCATCCATCCTCTGTAAGGATATCTATCCAGACACTGAATGTCACACACAACTTTGCAACACACATCGGGTCCTCCTCACACAAGTAATTCCGTGACTGTCACCGAGTATAGGCTGGGTGCAGAATGAAAATACCACTGGCCCTTTCCACCACTCACAGCACGTCACGTGTTCAGCGCTGACGGTGAGGGGAAAAAAAAAAACGATGACTGAACATCATTTGCTAAGATTTTCTTTGTTATCTGTTGAAATTGGAGACAACACATTGCTTGAGTGTGATACAGATGCAGTGAATTTCTTACAGAAAGAAGCTTTAGTAAACATTTGTACGCTTCACCTTCGTTTTTATGTCTCTGTCTCTCGGGTTTTGTGATTTGCCGAATTACGTTCACGTCCTTGCCACTGGTAGGGACAGCCGACGGCTTTAATGTTTCGGGCAGGAGAGTGTGAACATTCCCTTGTTCCAGTGCCACGTGCATTTGACACGGATTGAAAAAGTGGATGTATTGCTCGTGCACACGAAGATGTAAACAATGGGAGTGCCAGTGATGTGTGTTCAGAGAGAGAAAGAGCGAGAGAGAGAGATGGGAGAGTGCAGGGGGAATGGCGTGGGATTAGGAAGACGAGTCAAAAGGAGCTTTCATACTGTTACCTCCATTTGCTGCTGTGATAAGAAGTTTTTTTTCTGCTGATTTACAGGATCGACTTAATCGATGCAAAGGAAATGCTGTGAATGTTATCAAAAAAAAAAAAAAAAAAATTCTGTGGGAGATTGGTTCCGTGTTTGGAAGAAAAGGATAAAAAAAATGTTTTACGACGAGGGGATCTCTCTCTCTCTCTCTCTCTCTCTCTCTAACACACACACACACACACACACACACACACAAATGCGTATGGGTACGGATTGAACACACATTTAGGCTGGGGAGAGAGAGAGAGAGAGAGAGAGAGAGAGAGAGAGAGAGAGAGAGAGAGAATTTGACCTTACTCTATAAAGTATGATTCTTGCAGACAAATGTCTGTGTACCCGACCTCTTCTGTTCTTGCATTCTTCTTAAAGACCGCCTAAAGTACATGCTTCAGCATACTAATCCAAAACACCTTTCAGGTCTGTGCTTGAAGTCTGTCTTC
The DNA here is from genome assembly GCA_016801955.1 of Conus betulinus. Taxonomy (NCBI): domain Eukaryota; kingdom Metazoa; phylum Mollusca; class Gastropoda; order Neogastropoda; family Conidae; genus Conus; species Conus betulinus. The sequence continues at coordinate 75,066 of JADBJO010000147.1, read as the reverse complement.
TAAGGTCTTATTTCAGTGAAATCCGCCCGTCAGACCTGCTTTTGATGTTCTTCTAGAATGAAAGGTCATCAGTTCCGCAAGACGATACAGACAAACAGATTACAGGACAAAACACAATGCATTTCCACCTCTTGTGTCTTCTTCAGGCAAAACAACGTTCAGAACAAGGAAAACGAGGAACGGGCAATCACTCACCTTCTCATATCGGCGCAAAATGAGTGGTCTTGTTTGATGACTGTGCTGATTGCAGCCTGTGTTTGTTTGAGACTAACCAAAAGTTCGTACCTGAGGTCCTTTTTGAAGACCATGTTTGAAAATATGTGTGTGAGGTGCTTGTTTCATAAAGTCCGTCTGGGCGAAAGTGTGTGGAGATCCTGGGGTGCCCAATCGCGTGAATCCCCTCTTTACCTTGCTGACAGGATCCAACGGAAAGGACAATTAAGCCAGTACAGTATGGTTCCAGCGCAGCTACAAGAGGTGCTAAAAGGTGATATGGTGTGTCAACCAATTCCCAGTGTGGATCGAGTCAAATATTTTTTCCGGAACATAGATCAATTGTAAAACCGGCAGTAAGACTTACGAAACAGAATCGGTGTTCAGGAGGACTCGTATGTACGATACGAAAAAGTCTTCTTCCGTATGTCCACCAAGTGGATTGTGACTATCAATATTCAATGTTATTCATGCCTGGTAAAGTCTTTTTTGGTTTGAGTCAGAATATCTTACTTGTGTGTGTGTACGTTCCTTCCGAAAATGTACCTTTTAACTCCAGGTGTGATTTTGATGATCGTATTGAATTGCTGGAAAACTGTATTGTCAAAATCTTGATGTACTTTCATGATATTGAATTACTATTTTGTGGTGACATTAATGCAAGAACTCCAAACATTTTTTCAGAGATTATATGCCAACGTGAATTATATCCTAATTACGACAACAAAAGTTAATACTAAACATGAAAGATTTTCACAAGGTATTAAAGTTGTATGGAAAGAAAAATTGCTTAGCATGTGCACCGTATTGGGACCGTATTCCTAAATTGTCGTTAGTACTTTTCTAATAGAGCGAGCAGTGTAAATGACTATTTTTTTTAGCATCTGCACACCATTTCAAATAATTGTATAAAAGGATGACTGTTAACGTGATGGAAAGACATGATTCCGATCACTGGCCACTAGTGTTGTGTATTGGAATATTCTGGCCAGACACATACCAGTTTTGCGTCTAGTGTACAAATAGTCAGTTCATTGTTTAATATTGCTGGCATCCAGATTATGGCCAACAGTTTACGTACCTTTTGAATTCATTACATGTTCTAGAAAAAGTTGAAAGCTGCTGAAGATCTTATTCATGTGGATGTAAATGAAGCTCTGTATTAAGTTAATGCAATTGTCAAGGAAACTGAAAGTAGGAGGAAAACTAAACCAGTAAATGAGAAATTTGAACAGGGTTGGTTTGATCAAGCATGCAAGGTAGCCAAACGCAAATTACGTAAAGCATTCAGAACTTTTCTGAAAACACTGGATAAACATGACAGCGCATTGTTCCGTATAGCAAGAAGGAGTACAAGTATGGTATAATCTTCTGACGTAATTTGCATGATGCTTTACAGTGTTAATCTGGCCTGTTCTGCTTTCATATTTCATGATACATTTATGTATGTCTCCACCTGTGCTTGGCAGACATGGCATCATAAGTTTCATATGTAACTTAATGGCTGTTACAATATTTGCTTATAATATTGTTTCACATATCTTTTATCATTGTATAAAGCACTGGTTGTAAATGATAACAATTTATCAGAAAATGACAATTTTTTAATTGAAAATATTTCTGAATAGGACAATCAGAAATTTGAGAACATTTCAATTTGGTGACACTATCACACTGGGAAAGTTAGAAAAAAGCCTCAACAATATTGATCATTCTGCCAATTGTGATTAAATGAATACTGTGCTGTGCTGAGAAAAATACCAACATTACAGTTTACCACAGATAGACACAACAAACACACACACACAAACAAGTGCATACACAGGCAGACAATTGAAACTTGTTAATAACATAGCCTCCCTTGCTTACATGTATGACTCATAGATTGGATTTAAGGAAGGGACATCTTATCATGTTGCCTCTGTGAAAATGTTGGTCTTCTCTGTATCTCAAACCACAGGTAAGAACATTTAGGAGGCATTAATATGAGTCTTTTCAATGTACAAAGCTAAGGAAATGATGTATAGGATGGACCAAGTATTAGTTTTTTCAATTTGCAAAACACAGGAAAGGATCATTGGAAGGCGCCTCAGTATGATTGTTCAGACACACGAAGCACAGAAAGATATATTTAGGATGACTTCAGTATCATTTTCTTCATCTATAAAGCATAGGTACGGATGTGTGGTTACCCTAAGAATTTTTTCAACCCATAAGCACAAGAAGGAAAACATGAAACAGCCTCTATATATTGAGGTCCTTTTTTCTTAGCGTAAAAAGGGTGTCTGGATGCCTCAATGTGCATCTTTTTGACCACAAAGGACAGCAAGGAATCAGTTTATTTTTCTAATGTAAATTATTTATTTCTGAAAAGAAATACAAATTTCTAACATGCATTATCCATATAAGGCTGGTGTGGAAGAAATACTTTTCGCATAAAAAAAACAAGGCCTGAAAAAAACATATCTCCATATCTCTAATCAATGGCATATGGCTAAGGTTAGAATTAACGACAGGCTTACTTTGAAAGAGGTGTGTATAAAACATGGTTTAGGCATCAAGAATAAAATTAAATGGGTAACTACAACACTAACATGTATCCATGTATTTGGACTTTGGTATGCATGAACACACTAATGAGCAAACTACTTTCCAGCTACCTTTAAACTGTTAGTGGCAAAATTTGGACAACTATATCCATTAAGTCACTATCTCAATATTATACAGAGTTCACTCTTCTATTCACCTTGAACACACAACATTTTTAATTGAGTTCAAATGTTATGCTCATATATCTAGAATACCAGAAATATCAGGCACAATTCTAAATCTCAGTACAAACATGTGTACAGACTTGATCTGTAGTATCCACAGGCTACAAAATCCAAGAGTCTGCTTTGCTTTGAGGTCTTTGTATAAAATTCACACAACAGAAACACCCTCAGAGAATGGAAATATTAAAGGTAATATGATACTGAATCTATGTAAAGCAATGTAGTTTTGTGATACAGTTTTTAATCCGTCCAGTGTATAACTGTGAAAGGAATTATTGTGCACTATGCACATTCTTATAATACTACTAATTTGTCCTTTTTATATGGACAATGCCCTTGAATGAATGAATAATGTGAATCAGTGTTTCTATTAGAGCGAGGGCGTACAAGCATGTGTGTGTGTGTGTGTGTGTGTGTGTGTGTGTGTGTGTGTGTGTGTGTGTGTGTGTGTGTGCGACAAAGAGAGTGAGAGATTGAGAGACAGTGCAACTAAAGAAAAAGGGCAAGAGAGAGAGAGACAAGATACTGTGTTCTAAAAGTCAACAAGTATGTTTATAAACAGCAGTCTTGCATGTTAGAAACCAGAATGGCTTCTTTCATGATCAATATCAAAATATGAATCGCCAAAACTGAAGACTAAATGTTTATTTGAGAAATCCAGCACACACACACAGACACATACACGCACACACACATACATACACACACGTGTTTGTATGTGCACGTCCACACACACACACACACACACACACACACACATGCATGCATGTACACATGCATGTATGCATGCATACACACACACACACACACACACACACACACACCCACACACACAGAGGCCACAATTAAACAAGATTTAACCAGAGATAAGTTTAATAAATACCAAAGTTGGTTTCTAATCCGTGTTGAAAACCCTCCAAAATAGTATAAAATTTCTAAACGCCAATTTTCAGCTCCCACCACAGATTTGTTAAATCGCCCCTGATTACAAACATGTGCCAGCCTTTACATTTCTTGAACCAATATGCTTCATGTGAGATTTGTTTCCTTTTGTATCTACAGTTTAACTATGGCAGAAAATCAAGATCAACTATGGCAGAAAAAAAAAATCAAATCACAGGCCTTATCACTGGTCATCAAACAGGAATCACAGCTTAAAGAGCAACTTGCAAGATCAAGAATGCATACATACACACAGACTCACCAACACACTCTTGTACAGAGCCCATGTTTTCATATGCCTTCACTCATGGACATATGGGAGAAAAAAAGGGGGATAATTCAGAACCGTAACACTGATAGAAACATACATTTAATTTGACAAGAACAACTAGGTGGGAAGAAAAAAATAACACTGTTCCTTCACGATACTTCTGATAGATTAAATCTGTTAATTCATTCCACAGAAAAACAAACAACAATACACACAGGCTCTTATTACTGGCACACATGCATGAAATACACACATCATTTGAAAATCAAACTGCTGTTCTATTGATGACATTCCTTCCCTCACCTCTTCCCTCCGTCCATCCCCTTCCCTCTTCATTACTTTCATTCTATTCATGAAGCACAATAAAGGCAACATAAGGTACCCTTTCAAGGTAAAAATTCACCATTTCTGAGGTAGTCTTATTGTCTAAAACATCAATATTAAGAGTAGAAATGCATTTGTATGCTGCAGGCTAATCTGCCAGGAGGAATATCTTTTCAGGCATAACTTGTTCTTTTACACACAAAAACCAGTTTCTGTTTTGAACTTAAGCAGCAGAAAAATACTGAAAACAATCATAGTTGCATGAAATTTTAAAACCAGGAAGTCAGAAAAAGACGACCAGAAAAAAAGGCCTTATGAAAAGACAGAAAGGGCTTCAAGTTGCTGTCCATATTTATTACAAACAAGAAAAGAAAAGGAAACAAAGAAAACAAAAAAGGAAGAGAAAACAAAAGAACAAACAAAAGGACTAAAATTAGAATAAATTCCACAAGTATTTCTTAGCATCTCACTTGCTTATCATAAATCTCATCCATTGTTTATTCATATCCTCTTGCTTCTTCAGTGTACAAACTCTAAGTGATCATCAACTTCTTCATTCCTCTAAACACTTCTGTTCCACAGACATATTTCAATTGAGCACAAGCATAGCAACAGTGATTCAACAACAAATTATCAAGGTGGTTCATGACAGTGATCATACACATGCTAAAGATGGTTACAGTATGGTTACAAACGCAGATGGAATGGGTTGACAGCATGCACATGGAGGTGTAGCAATGTAGTTAATCACATCTAATCCTAAATGTCATTCCCCAAAGTAACAGATGACACATCCAAGTGAATAGACCTGCTTTTTTCCCCCCCCCTCCTTTCTTTATTTGCTGGTGCTGTACTTACAATAATTTGACACAAGGCAACATTATCTTCTTAGAAAATCATAATGCCACTCTTCTAATTTTCGGCCACGTGGCCTTTTTCAAGAGAAAAAAAAAAAACAAAAACAATACAACTACGTGATGTCCATCTTTGGCAACTGGTCAGAGAAAAGAATTGATGTCATACATATATTAGGCAAGTTTTGGCATGACATCATAATATGTGATGTCATCAACAAGGGAGAAAAAAAAAGAAAAAAAGGGGGTGGGGGGTGGGGGGAGGGGGACAAATTGTTGTTGTCTTCAAAGTCATTCACCTGCGGACCTTAATGCTCATTTTTTTCTGACTTTTTTTTTCTCCCCCTTATTAAAGAGACATAAACACATACACACCAATACGGTCCCCCTAATACCACCATGTGAATAGACGTCAAAATGAAGTTGTAGTTGTAGTTGTATTGTTTTTGTTTTTTTTTCTCTTGAAAAAGGCCACGTGGCCAAAAATTAGAAGAGTGGCATTATGATTTTCTATTATGTTTTCTTCCCTTTGGAGGACTATTGCTTTTGTTTCTGATTATCTTCTTAGTTCTCTAAAAAAAAACATTCATCTTTCATCACCACATTTCTCTGGCCACTGGATCAAGTTTCAACTGTTTAGACACAAGTGAATTTTACCAAGCATGAAGGCACTGAAAAATAACAACCTAAAGAGATCACTTGACATTTTTAGAGGAACACTGATGTTTCACAAGAGAGAAACCACTTGAAAAATACAGACAGGTAGGCACTCAACTGAATCATATTCATGACCTTATTCACCTGCTGACGTTCCTGGCTTGAAAAATACAGACAGGTAGGTACTCCACTGAATCATATTCATGACCTTATCACCTGCTGACCTTCCTGGCTTCTTCACCTTTACACTTCATCAGTAATCAGGTGTTTGTTGTTATTATTCTCTTTGTCAAAACTAACAGAACATAACAGATTCTCATTCTGTCTTTGGATTTATAATCCTTAGAATTTCAAACTTTTTTTTACACGAACAGTTACACTAACAGTTCTATTCTTACAAATGTGGTCAATGGTATGGGCATCTTTTCAGGTTCCAGCCAACCAAGAACATCACACAAGGACTTCATGTCACTTTGAAAGAATAAGCCCAGCTAGGGCTGTGTAAGGGAGAGCCCGGAATGAACATTGTGAGAGCCAGTCTTGGTCAGTATATGAAAGAAAAAAAAAACAAAAAAAAAAAGAAGAAGAAAAAAAAAAAAGAAAAGGTGAATGCCACCTTGAAGACAAAAAGTGATGAACACAACAGGAAAAGTGCAGAAAGCAGGAGTAGAAATGTCAGATCAATTTCTAGCACAGATTTTTTTTTCCCCACAGGGAAGGGGGAAAGGAGGTACTGATTACAATTAGAAGAGGCTGACAGCACTTCAATAAGTGGGTGGACAGAAGGATAAGAAGATTTGAATACAAAGGTGCGAATCTCATGTCTCTGATGGTATGTTGTATGGAAGTTGTCTCCCTTGACGCCCTCTGATGTAATGAAATGAATGAAGAAAACATATGTACTCTCTGTTAACAAACATACAACTGATATGTACTATACTATACAAATTTACATCCTCCAAAATTTCTGTTTTATTTACCACACACACGCACACACAAACTGGTGATGAGTAGGAATACAAAATCTCTAACATTTCTTCCTTTTCATTTTCATTCTGTTCATTTCTGTACTTCCATTGATTTTTGATAATAGCATGCAACAAGCAACAACTCTCTTCCTATAACTCCCTACCAAGACTGATATGTATAAAAAACAACACTACTCTGAGATCTTTAGTTCACCAATGCACTTAACAAAGACTACTTAAAAATGAAAAATACCGCAATGTGTTGATACTTCAACAGCATTTTATTCAGAAAAATGCCCAATGATAAACCATTAAAAAAAAACAAAAACATATTCAGAAAGCTAGAATACAACAGACATTGAAAAATATCACAGTTAAACTAATGTCAATGGAAAACAAATTACAAATTTTCTTTACATGAAACATTTTCACAATTTACAGAACCACCTTGTCTCCCCCCACCCCTCTCTCTCTCTCTGTTTCTTTTTCTCAAATGGGATCACTGGCTATATGCACATTAAACATGTAAGTGTAGATAAATGTACTGATGAAAAAGTTTTCTGAAATATTCACTGAACTTCTTTCCATCAAAAGAAATAGATTACTTTCTCTCTAATTGGTAACTGCAGATATTGCAACATAATTCAAATACAAAAAGTTGTGTCTCGTTTTGATTAAAAATATACTATACTTACACAACAGATGAAGTTCTGGATGATTTATTGTGAAAAAATCATAAAGTGTGTGAGAGAAATGTGTGTGTGTGTGTGTGTGTGTGTGTGTGTGTGTGTGTGTGTGTGTGTGTGTGTGTGTGTGTGCGTGCGCGCGCGCACGTGTGAGTAAGTGTAAGTGAGTGTGTTTGTGTGTGTGTCAGACCTGATGTGTGTGTGTGTGTGTGTGTGTGTGTGTGTGTGTGTGTGTGTGAGACAATATGAGCTATACAGGCAATGAGAGAGCATCACCAACATGTAAAAAAAATAACAGTTCTCACAACAATGACAAAATCACCATTGTTTTAAACTCTTGAGAGCAAGCAAAATAAAGATGCAGTTACAAATTACAACTGAAAAACTATCCAATCAATAAGCAAAAAAGTGAAGATCTGGCTTATGTTTCATCATTTAACAGCACCTTTTAGTCAACACATAACAAGAGAACAGTTTTAAAAAAAAAAAAAAAAACCCACTCCTACACATAAAACCACCAACACTGTGAATGCCCACACAAAAATATCAAAGAAGATCTGAGGAATGCAATTTCAAATGGTGTTTAGATAACTGTTACTTATTCAACATGTACACACTGTTATCATGACAGAATGTGTAAGACTCCTTTCACTATTGCTCAGAAATAAAATGCACAAAATACAACTCCAAATCATTTCATATATCTCAGGCAACCCTGGAGGATACAACAAGACTTGCATTAAACAATTCGATAAAAGAGCGCAAGGATCATCTGAAAAGTGATAATGACAATGATAACTGTACATATTTCTGCCAGGAGAAATTTCAATGAGCTCAAATGTACATACTTCTAAAATACCAGAGTAAGGCATTCAAAACATGCAGCTAAAATAATAAAATAACAACAACATCAATGATAATGATAAATATAGTAATATTAGTAATATGATCATAAAGGAAGATTAATAGAAAACCACTAAGCCTGATATTCTCCAGAACACCCGCCCCCCCCTTTCCACCACACACACACACACACACACACACACAGAGAGATAACTCATGCATCATTCCAAGAACGATGGCTTACACAGTAGTGGTAGAAAGAAAGAACATTCGCCTAGGAGACAATCAAGAGAGTGTGATGAATAAGAGAGGGAACTATCCACAGCTCCTGATGAATGAAGTCTGAAAAGTGCAGGATTCTAACAAATGCTATCAAGCCTCCCAATGACTCCCCTCATCCTCCGCCGCTGCTCTTCATGGATCATGAAAAGATTGGTCTTTCAGTTTCAGTGTCAGTGTTATCACACTGCAGCCAACCAAGCATGACCCTTTCAAGCTTGGCACCATACAGACAAAAAAATTCAGCCTGTGTCCAAATCTTTCAGCAATACTGCCTTTTATGAAAAACAACAACAACAACAAAAAACACAATTGCTATTTACATCTGTTTGGAAGAAAATAGCTAGTTTACTGATTTCCATAAAACAGATATGAGTAGGACCAGCTGAGGCTGCCTGGCATTCCACTAGTTTTTCATCCCCATATTAAAAAAAAAAAAAAGAAATCAGAGCCATAAATAGTACACTTAAAAAAAGTATGGAGAAGTTTCAAGTTCTAAACACTATAGATAGCCATTGCAGGAACATTTTCAATATCTTGTTGCTAGATTAGAAAGCAAAAACATTGGCATGCTACAAAAACTAATAAAAGAAAAAAGTGTAAATACCTTCCAGAACAAAGACAGATGAATGAATGGGCCACAAACACACACATGCATGTGCACACACGCATGCACGCGCACACACACACACACACACACACACACACACACACACACACACACACACACACTGGATGGTAAGGAAAGATGAAAAAAAATAAAAAACTGGAAAAAAAAAAAAAGCGTATAAGAGAGTCACACACAACAGGAAATTACAAGATAGTTTCCCAAATCTCAAATACAGTGTTACCTGAAAGAAATCCCAACATTCTCATGGGCACTACTAAAGAGAACATGAACCATCTGAAATGTAATAACTACAATCACACATTCATGAACCATTTGAACAGACATAACAGTAACAACATTAACAATAATTGTACATTCTTCTGCAAGAAGAAAACTCAGTGTGCTAACTGTTGCAAACTTCCTCAACACCCAGAAAAAAAGGCATCCAAGCACACGCCCCTAACAAAATGCAGTGAGGTGGTAAGATCAACAGAAAACCAAAATGATCCAAACTTTCAAGGATCCCTTCACGCCAGATCATGGCATGCCGACACTCATGCAGGAGGAGAAGATAAATGATGGCATTAAAAAAAAAAACGGACTTTTGCCCCCGGAATCATCCTTGATCATTTCTAGGTTCACCAAAGTCCTTTTCCTTTATGTTCCACCCCTTTCACATCATGTTCTCAAATCAAAGAGATTGTTTATTCGTTTAACAGTAGGTAAGATGAGATTCTTTCTTTCTTCTTCATAAAGGTGGAGAAAAACGAACTTTAGCCAAAGGAATCCATAGGCATAGGATGAGGGGCAAGGGGAAGAGTCATACAGCTCCTGTAGAACGAGGCCTGAAAAGAGGTATTGTCAACAAATACAGTGAAACCTGTTAATGTTGTTCCCCAGACATCTTTACAGATTGGGCCTTTAGATGGAGGAAGTCTTCAATGGACAATAATTTAGTACAGATAAAACAAAAAGTTCCATGAAAACAAATCTCTAAATCGAAAGAAGTTTTCATGAGGTTAAAGATATAGTGTTACAGACATAGTGTAGTAGTTAAAGACAAAGTAGTTCAGAAAGAACTATTTCAAAAGGGAGGGAGTCTTTAGAGGGAAACAAATGTCTTAAAAGGAAGGTACTGTGTATAAAAGTCTTTAAGGGGAGGGAATGCATATAGACAGAGTCTTTATTGTGTTAACTGTTATCTTTGCATGACAGAGACCAATGTTGCCCATATTGTACAGGTAAAAAACGATTTCTGTACAGGTTGGAAAGGGAAGTCATGGCTAGTAAAGCCAAAACTTTAAAGAAAGAAGAAAACACATTCAACTGTGGGATCACAAGAAATTCGATAGATTTTTGTCAGTCAGAACTATGGTAAGGTCTTTAAATGACAACAAAAACAATAATGACATTGTTAGCAGTTCTCTAAGCTGAATAATGATAGAGACAAAGGAAGTACTTCTCTAAGCTGAATAATGATAGAGACAGAGGAAAGCCCCTGTGGGATGAAATCTTGCAACTGTTTATGCAGGAGATGGGGTGGGAGAGGAACACTGGCACCTGGAAAGCACTTGTTTCAGGCAAATGAGATTGAACAGCCTGGAAAAGAAGCTTGCCGAGGGGAAGAAAAACTCCTGATTTTCAGTTTCTCTGTACTCCAAGAGCAACTCACTGTGCCAGGACTAAAGAACACTGCAATCTTCACAGAAATCTGGAGCACCAAAGATGAGGCACTGGGCTGCCCAACAGCCAATCAGAGACACTGGTGATGGATTCCATCAAGATAGTGCTTGCTTGGCTGCGGAGGGCGCCTGGCAGATGCCGCATCAGGGTCTGTGCCTCTAAAGAGGCCACACTGAGCGATTGAAGGTTCCTTCCATCTCTCCAAGACTGTGGGGCTGACAGACAACACATGGCTGATGACAGCCCATCTCAAGAGCAGCTGAACAGGTCTGCAGATGTTATAAAGAAGACCACTTATTTCACCTGGATAACCAGGGCTTCAGTGTTACAGCCTTTCAGAAGCAGCAGCAGTCAGCAGTGATACACAAACATCAACCAATGTCTTCTCACAAGTTTTTTCTCTGAAAAGAACAACTCAGGCACAATCTGCTGCTACAGGGCAATCTCACCTGTTGCCCTCTCATCTCTCTACTCCCCTCCCAATCCTCTCTCCTGTCCTCTTTTCTCCCCTATCCATTTATACTCGGTACCACCTTCCCTCTTCCTCCTCCCCTCTCTCACTTCATCTCCCTAGTGCCATCTCTCTTTTACAGTCAACAGTATCATGTGTGCTCATTTGTCTATCTACATGACGAGTTGTTTTATTTTGCCTGAGGTAATCCTCAGTTCCCAGGAGCATTCAGAAAATGAATGCTACATTTTCAGTTAAGTCACACAGTACCTAGTGGACCACACAGGGCCGACCAATGCATTGACACTCGGATTGCCAACCCAGTCCAGCCAAGAGTGTAAAATCTATGTGCATTGAGTAGGATTTAATTCTGGAACATCTTTCTTCTTGACAGCTTTTATAAGTTACTAACTTGACCATCAAGCTGCCATTCTAGTGAGGATGGAAGCGGGAGTTTCAATGTATGTGTGCAGGTAAATACTAGTGTGTGTCAGCATGTATTTCTTTGTTTAAGTGTGTATGCATGCATAAGAGTTTATGTATTATTATGGCACATACAGAATTATAAATAAGACAATGCTAAAATGGCAACATTTTACAGTCAGCATATAAAATACAGCTGGAACTTCCATGAGTCAAAACTCAGGTGGCCAAGCCATGACAGAGAAGAAGTTTGGTTTTATCTCAAAACATTTTTACTCTTTACAGTTTGAACTGAACAAGGCAGAGCCTAAAAAAAAAAAAAAAAAAAAACCCCACAAACATGAGTTGTTAGTAACATGTACCTTCTGACATTGACAGAATAACAATGCTCAATAGTCAGCAACAGTTTCTAATTCCTTTCCAAAACCATGCATTTTTTATGACAGGGCTATCCTGAAAAGTTCAGTAGATTTGGCTGTTTATAGGTTTATTATTAGAGCCATGCATGACTGAATGAATAACCTAAATGCAAAACAACATCAAATAAACAGCTGAATTGCAAATACCATCAAATAACCAAAACGCAAAGCAACACTGAATAGCTGAAATGCAAAATAATATCAAATGAATGACAGAAATCAAAAACACAACATTGAATGAAGAGCCAAAATGCAAAAATAACATGAATGAAAAGCAAATGCTACATAACATTACATGAATAACCCAAATGAAAAATAACACTGATTGAGAGAGCCCAAATACTTAACATAAAATGAATTACCCAAATGCAAAATAGCATCAAACGAGTAGTCCAATAACAAAATAACATCAAATGAACAGAGACAAAATACAAAATAACACTGTGTAAAATGTTGCCTATATGCACAGTAACATCTTGTGTGTAGCCCAAAAGAAAAATTATAAAAAAAAAAAAACAGGGTAAATGCAAAATTACAACATAAAACAGGATCATAAAACAAAACAAACCCAAAAATCCGTTGCCGGTAAAAACTTGACATCCGAAGACACACAATTAACTGTTCTGGAGGTCTTCCAGTTCTGACCAATTGTAAACATGGGAATCTAATAATTTCATCATAATCAATATAAGTTTAGAGTTACTGGCCATCTCTGATGTGGCCTCTGCTGTTGCCTGGATATCACTAATCATGACCTGACTTTGAGGTATGGGCAAGTTATCATCTCAGCCTGAAAGCAAAAGGTACCTTCTATGTTTATTTTTTACTATTTAGGTTGACCAGCCTCATTTTTTAGATTTCCTTTCTCCATTAATCAAGTGTGGTAGTTGTTGTTTTTTCCCAACGAAATAAGTTTCAAAATGTCAGTTCTATGAGAAAATTTCATGGTCTAACATTTCTGAGCTTATTCAGGATCAATGGTCTTATAATGCCCTCCACAGCAAAAAACAGTCTGTTGTTACTATTTAATCATTTGCAGATTTTTACATGTTAATATAATGTCCGGCACTGAAAGGTGCTTTGCATGGTTAAAATCCACACATGATCTTCTGTAAGATAGTGAGTCTGATGTCAATATTTCTACACTTTATTATTCACATTTTTTTTTTTTTTGGGGGGGGGGGGGGGGGGGGGGGGGGGGGGGGGGGGGGGGAGGGGGAATTTCAGTACTGAACACAGTACTTAGCAAGGTTAAATTCCAGTCATGCCCCTCCCTGGTAAAACAAACCTGACAATGTAGCTGGCCTTAAAAAAAGATTTATAAATTTTAAAAAAAAAGAAACTTTCTATACTTAGTTTTCAACAGCGTAAACTATTTCAATCAAATAATACCAGATACTGGAAGCATATACTTGCTCACACTGGCTCTGCAACTAAATTAGTCTAGTTGTAAAGTGAGGACAACTGCAGGCGGAAATCTAAACAAATCTTAAATAAATGTCAGCGAACCGCCCAGAGAGAAACGCGGACAAACGAGTCACAAGACAAAAAACACAACGCGTTTCAACCTCATAGGTCTTCTTCAGGTGAGACACAAACGAATAAAATAACGAAAATTCACTTAGCTTTGATCGCTTCAGATCGCTTCAGAGTTCAGCACAAGGAAGCTTCCTTGCGCTGAACTCTGAAGCGATCTGAAGTGATCAAATCTAAGTGAATTTCGTTATTTTATTCGTTTTTGTTTCACCTGAAGAAGACCTAAGAGGTCGAAACGCATTGTGTTTTGTCTTGTGACTCGTTTGTCTGCGTTTTTCTGGGCAGTTCGCTGACATTTAACCCGCTGACTGTGGTGGGCCACGATCGTGGCTTTACCGCCCGACTGCGTTGGACCACGATCGTGGCTCAGACGAGAACCGTTATATCACACTGCTAAACATCCGGGTTGATCAGTTCACATGACTTGCTAGTATCCATGTGCACCGGCAAGCCTTGTCGGTCAGTTATCTTGAAGTTTTTCGTCGGTTTTGACTGAAATAATGAGTGAATCAGCGACCGAGTCGAGCAGGAGTTGAGTGGAAGTGGCATGAGTGAACAATCAGTTGCCGAAGGCTGTAGTAATGAAAGCGAAGCAGGTGAGTGGATAAACTTTGATTATTTTGTTTGTCGAGTGATGGAACACATGCTGCGTGCAGTCATTGGTTATTTTACATTTGTTGGTCCGCCACATGAAGGAAGGGGGGACGGAAGGGGGCAGGGTACATGGTTTACTTACAGGAGTGATAGGCTTTGGCCTGATCAAACTAGAAGATCGTTTCTGGGTGATTGTAGGTGTTTTGAAAGCACTTTAGAGATCAATAAAAGTGTGTAATTTGAAGAGAACAATTTATAACTTTTGTTTGTTTATCTTTTAGTTTGGAAACAGTGTGGGCGTGTCACGAGTGGGCGTGCCTCCAATGAAAGCTATAGCCCTGCCCCCTCTTTATATGCTAGTGATTCAGATTTTATTCTTATTTATGATTTTATGCATGACTTCATTTTTCATAGAATGAATAAGTAATGCTGGTCATTTTTTTTTTCTTTCTGAAAATCAGACTAATTAGTGGAAACTGAGTCAAGCTCTCTGTAACATCTCTTGCACCATTATGAAACAATGAAATGAACAGAAGACTTAGGATATATGTTTTCTTGTGTGATCCCAGAATCTGGAAGCACTACTTCAGAGGAGAGAGATGCTGAGAGTGAAGGAGTTGAAGAAAGAGGAACTGTGCTGCTGGCCATCCTACTCATGTGCGCTCTGGCTGGGAATGTTCTGGATGTGATGTGGGACTCTGCTCCAAGTGCTTTTCAGCCTTCCACGAAAGACCAAGACCCTAACTTTGTTCTTCTTGTTTTCTCCCAAGTTTCAAGTGTTTTGACATTCAAGCAGCAAAACTGTGGTGTTTCAAACAATGTGGCTGACGTTTTGGATTACCTTTTCACCAATGTTCTGGATTACACTGTGAAGAATATCTTCAGCTGCCATCAGGGTACTGTCTTGTAATTATATTTTTCAGATTCCTCATTATCTCTAGTTTACAAAAACATATAGTTTTACCTATCTAGCTTCAAGACAAGCCTGCACAAACCCCATTTCCTTATATAGTGAAATTCGATTGTCCGGATGCTGAATTATAGGTACATCATTTGAGGCACAATTCATTATACATAGCTCAAGTCAAGAGAATTATCATCTTTCCCATGTTTCCAGCACATATTTGTCTTCATTTTATCTCAAGTCTGAAGTGTTTAGGTAGTACAAAAGAAAAAACTGTGTCTCTCCTAACATTTTGACTTACTTTTCAAATAACATTTTCAGAAATTTTTCTGCTTATATTTTGAGGTCAGTCTCCAAGTAGGTACAACCTACAGTATTTTCTGTTATTTCACTAGATTCTACAACATCTCTAGTTTCTAAAAATGAATAGGTTTGCATATCTAGTGCAAATAATATGTATGCAGAAGCCAAATTCTCAAGTGTGGTGTATGACGAGTTTCCCGTCCTAGATTTTAACTACATTTCTTTAAAGCATAAATTGTTATACAGAGCACCGTGAGGGTTAAATTACTGTCGTCAGTAAGGGGGCCAATAGATGGAGTCCTGCATATGCTGGATAAGAACAGGTACCACTGAATACCACTGAAGTGACCTGATGACAGTGCAGTGTCTCCTCTGATGGATTGACAGCTTGATATTGGTTCTCTCTTTGTTGACTGTCAGTGCCAAGGGGGCTGCTACAAGCCAGATTGTGACTCTAGACAAGGCTTGTACTGATGGCATGGGAGTTATGCCTCTGGAGTGGAGTGGAAGATGACAACAAAAAAAAACCTGAAGTTATATTTTATAAGAAAAATGTCAAGAAATAAAATGCCTAGCTGATAACATGATTCGAGTGGATTCAAGCAAAAGAAAACTAGAGCTCATGCAATATTGATTGTTCTTTTAGTCAAGTTCAAGGCCCATTTGTCAACAGTGTGATGAAATGGATAAAAAAAAAACATGGAAACAAAAAACATGTTGCCAGATCATAACATACTCGAACTGAAAAATGTTTTTTCGACACCTTGGTACACAATATAGAGACACAACAACCAAGGAGTTGACATTCATCAAACCACATAAAAAAGCCCCTATTTTGAGCTTTAAGAAATCCCTATGCCTATATGTACACACAAACTGTCATCACCACTAATGTCAGCACACTCATTACAGGAAAGAGGCAGGGCAGTGAGAAACAGGCCTCTTCCTTCCTCATCTTCCAGAGAGTCATCTTTCCTAGACATGTGCGTCAATGAAGTGGGCAGCGCTACCTGGTTCACCGCTGAGCAAGAAGACTGAGAAGCTGATGAGGCCTTGGGCTGGTAACGAACCCAGGCAAAACTTCCCTGAGGCACCCAGGTGAAGCCCAGCTTATGGCTGCTGGTGGCCAGGAAAGAAGTGTCTTTAGTAGGGATGAACCCAAATGCCCAGTGCTCTTTGGCCAGAAGCTTACGGGTGAGGTCCACCAGGACGACCTGCCCCAGGCCCTTCCCTCTGTGGTGAGGATCCACATGGAGCATGGCCATGGCCCCCGTTGAACTGCATGGCGATGTAGGCCACCAGCTCACCTTCCTCATTCACAATGGCACTGGAATCAAAGCGGGTTGTCACTTCCCGCATGTACTGGTCCAAGTCGGGGTCGGGTCGGTAGTGTTCCATCGCTGGCACAGTGCTGCTGCATCACTGGGTTTCAGAGTGGTCAGCGTCATACCTTCTGGTACCCTGCACACAATCAGTTGTTGCATCCACAGTAACTTGCCCATGAATTGTTGAATATAGTGTGCATCAGAAACCAGAACTCCATCATTTCAAGTTTTCATTGCTGATGATAATTTTCCATCTGACGAGCATAAAAAAACCCATAGCACACCAAAATGATGAGCTGCTGAATTCAGCGTCTAGAGAGCAATTTAGATACCCTTTTTTTTTTTCTTTCTTCTTTTTTTTTTAAACTACAAGGGGACACTGGAACAAAAAGCGCACCCCTACATTTTAAAAAAAACCATTTTATCAATACCTATAAACTATAATACAATACACAATAATTTCATGGCATACAAACCTGCTGCTGACCGTTGTATCCCTGGTATACAAAAAATGTAAATGTGATTATATCTAAGCACATAATCAGAAGAAAGGTGTGGGTGTGTGTGTCAGACTGATTGCACACTGTTATGATCATGCTTTGTGCTGTGTACACACAGACCCAGACCATGACTGCTGGTCATGCATACAAGTTGGTCAATCTGCAACAGCTGGCAAGCAAAGTTTGATTCTTAAAATGCTTTCAAAACGTATAAGGCATTTTACAATATAAGACACCCATATTTACAATGAAAAAACCGTTGCCATACTGGTGTGAACTTGAGGAAAAAATATCACCTTGTAGAAAGTATGGTGAAGATTTAAAGCATAGGACAGGGTATGCTTACATAACTGCAGACAAACATACACGAGGTATGTACATATCCATTTACAGCAAAAATGCCATTGATAAATTGTAGTTCAAAAGAAGGAAACAACAAACTGGCTATCTAACACTCACCTTTGCACACCCCACCCATTCCTTATATCAAAAATTCAGCTGTAAAACAAAAAATCTGACCAGCAGATCTGATCTGTGTAATTCATGTGTATTACAAAAGAAGGGAAAAAAACCTTTCAACTGACACCCAACGTGGTTAGAATCATTCCCAGCTGGGAGGTCATGGGTTCGATTCCCATGAGAGCCATTCATTTGTGGAAATGTTCGGCCCATACCACTACCAGCTCCTACCCAGAGTTGAGTTTACTACAAGCCTTTTGGGAAGACTGGGACCACAAAGTCAAGTTCCATCCACTTAATGGATGCGTCTCTCAGGGTGTTGCTAAAAATTTCTTGATGATGAAGACTGTAGGTGTCTGTATCTCTCGGGCCATACAGACAGCAGGATACACTTTGAAAGTATGTGTAGAGTCGAGTCCTGTCCTTCAGTCTCTGACCGTAATGGAACACTACGGAGCATCATCTCCCTCATCCTCGTCAATCAGCATACACTTAATAATCTCAAATTCTGGGGCCCTTTACGCTCTACTCTCATGGTGACCTCGGTTTTTATTTCCTCTCGACATTTAAGGCCTTGGTGAGTTTATGTCCAGGTTGCCAGTTTTGGTGAGTTGATGGGGACGGTTGTTTGAAGGACATACTGAGGCCAACCAGAGAGGGATTTTCACTAATGCTAGCTCTAAGACTAAACATATACTGCCATCAGAGTGGGGCTTCTCAGACAGTGTCCTGCATATGCTGAATCAGAACAGGCACTGCTGAACATTGATAAAATGATCGGGACACACAGTGCAGTGTCTCCTCAAGTGGACTGCTGCCTGATGACTTGATCGCCTGCTCCCTGTGGATTGCTCGTGCTGGGCTGTGTGGGGACAAACCAGGGTGTGGTTGTGGACAGGGAGTCAGAATTAACGGCATGGGGGTAATGACATTAAAGTGGTACAGGAGATACAGGAGATGAAAGAGCACAAAATACACACACACAACACACACACACACACACACACACACACACACACCTTTAAAACTTTCTGTAAGAAAACATCCCTACTGGTCTACCCCCACCACCACTCACCCCAAATCCCATCTCCTCAGATGCTGCCACATTATGCCACAGTTTACTTTCCCTGGATAGCCGCTGGTACATCGTAGTGAGAAATCAATGACAACAGTAATTTCATTATTTTATTGTTTGCTCATGAATGCACACATGCACATGATGACCATAACTAGACACGAATGAAGACCCTCAAATCCAGTACTCGGAAATGGCTGAGGCTGTTCTTTGCGGGTCCAGGCATACATGAACCTGTTTTCCACAGAAGACAAACGGCCTCCATTTTTTTTTACACTGTTCCTGTAAGGTTGGCACGGCATCGTATGGCACACCTGCAATTCCATGGGACAATCGGTCACAATGATTTAGCATTTATCCATCATTTTGAGGGATCACTCATCACAGTATTATGCGAAGGGTATTCACAATGGCAGGTACAGGCATACAACCCTACTTTGAAGATGTTTTATTGTCCCCTTTTTTTTAGTCTTGTTAAATAAAACCAAGGAGTCTGTGCCTTAGGTCAAGCTTTAAAAGGACAGAAAATCAACTGATTGACGCATTTAACAGGAGAAGCTTGCACAATTCTTTCTGCTCTGATGTGGGGGTGGTGGATGGGGATATTCAACAGCTTTGTTTAATTTTGAGATTTCCTTTTCATCTGATTTTATTTACCTGCTGCTGTCATTGACTGTTGTTCATATTAAATCTTGTCTGTGGAACATTCCCTCAAATTTGTTGCATGATGAATGGTAAACACAAAAAAGAGACACACTTGTATGATACAAATGGCTGTTTGATACTGCTACACATACTTTAACATGGATTCAATGTGCTTAAGTGTATGACATTAATGGTGGAAAAAAGCAACATCTTTGTCTGTTTCCCCCATCTTTCCACTGCTCCCTTCTTTTCACTCCACATGAAAATGACAAAGCATCAGCTAACATGGCACAGCACAGCAAGCATTGGGACAGTGGCTGGGAGGCTG
>JADBJO010000147.1:0-45000 GCA_016801955.1 Conus betulinus | reverse complement strand
GGGGGGGCAGGAGGTTGAAGATGTAGAAACTGAGAACATGAAATTAAGAAAAATATATTACAGATATGAAAACTCTTCACTGCCTGCATAAGGGAACCATCACAATCCCTTTTGAAGGCAGATATATTTTTATTGCCTGCTCCGAGGCCTTTCGCCCACTGGGTCGGAACTCATCAGGGAGACACGGCTGGTTATATCTGCGTTCCTGGTGTCAAATAGAGACACACCACAATCCATAATACCATGGTGTTCTCACCACCAGGGTGCAAAAAAGAATCCAATAGCACCCCCAAAGCAGCCAGTGAATGGTAGTAAATGAAACCAAACAAAAGTGTGGGGAGGAAAAAAAGTTGCAGAAAAACTAAAGATATTATGCAAATAGTAGAAAATGTAGGGGGCAATCTTTGAGCCTATGCTTGAGGATCCACCCAAGGATGCAAGGGAGATCAAAAGACAAACACAAAGACAAAGGGAGAGAGAAAGAAAGGAGGTGGAAAGGGGAGGGGGGGGGGGGAGAAAAAAAAGGGTGTGTGTGTGGGGGGGTAGGTTGTACATTTGTGCAAGAAGGTGGAGGTAGGAGTGGATGGTGTGGTTGTCAATTATGTCATATGACAGAGAGAGAGACAGAGTGGGAATGGGTGGGGTAGGGGACACAAGGTGCTAAAGAATGTTTCAAATGCAGTTCTTCAAGTCCTAGAAATAGCACAGGAGCAGCCCATTCTCATCACCAATGTTGTTTGCAGCATGCAGATATTCAATGCTCATTAAATTACATTAATTACAGCTATTTACTCTAATCAGAAGAGTTTCCGAACCTGGAATGTTAAAGTCTGACCTACACTGGATTCTGAAGATCACATGCAATACTTACATGCAGGATGACATGTAAAGCCCTTTGGAATTGGATGTTAATACAAAAAATTCCTCTAAGAAATTACCAACAACATCACATTTGTGTGTTTGATTAATCAACCACATTTTATACTTACTGAATCTGGAGACTGTGGCCGCAGAATGATGCAGCTCCCTGAGGCCAATGGTCCACAATCACCTCAAACCCATTCAACAGTCCATGCAGGAAGTTGGATAAGATGTAGAACATCTGCAAAATTACACACACACACACACACACACACACACACACAAGACACTGTATTACCCATTCCACCCATCCCTTGAAATCCTCCACCAAACCCACCGACACATCTAACATGCATTCACATTCACATTCCACATACACATGTGCATGTGCGCACACACACACACACACACACACACACACACACACACACACACACACACACACACACACACACGCGTGCGCGTGCGCATGCGCATGCGCGCGCGCACACACACACACACACACACACACACACACGCACACACACACACACACGCACACGCACACACACACACACACACACACACACACACACACAACATGAAAGTGAAATTGAAATAAATAAAAAAACACACCGAAAATTGTGAAATGTGACACTAATGGGAGAGATGACTAACATACACAATATTTCCCTGGATCATTTGACGACAAAGTAAAATTGTCTCAACCTACAACTTCAAGCCAAAATACAAATAAATGCACACACACACACAAAAAGAAAACGAAGAGCAAATCAATGCTTCCTTAATCTGCACTACCATACAGGAAAGTATATATTTGTTAAGTAACAATCATAAAACACATGTATATGGATACTGACATAATTTCTTAGAAAACTTATGTAATGAATTCTTGAAGGTTATCTTGTCAGGCTGTATTTTCATGTCTTCAGTCAAGGTCCTCTAATTGCCTCAAGGGTTTCATACGCGCGTTTCTGTAAGTGTAACATCACCAGATCTTATCACCTCTACAGGTGGCATGTGTCTTCACTGACACTTGCCAAAAAAAAATAATTAAAAAAATAATAATAAAAAAATTCAGATTTCATAAACTGGCTTTATTTTCATCCATCACTGAAAGATTACCAAAACTTTAAACTTGTAGACTTATGCCAAAGTTCAGTTTCTTTTGTGACTTAATGCTCAGTGATAAACCCCCAGTTCTGGATGAGGTAAAGAAAGTGGTATAGTCTGAACCAAATCATCATCTGGACCTGATGGAATTGCCTCTCTGCTCTTAGGGAAATATAATGATGTCATTTAGTGGTTCCATAAGTTGATTTAAACATCATGTAAGAACTTACAGATCAGCAGAGAGTAAATATCAGCTGATGGAGCACATTCTAAAAGAGCAGAACTCAAATGGCATCATCAAGCAGTTCAAAACAAACATGAGGTCTGAATGTTGATCATTCTAAACTGATCTTCTCTGCCATGGCAGTGAAGCTGACTGGTCCTGCTTCCCAAACCATTGTCATGCTCTGCATAGCAAGATGTTTCCTGCATGCCTGTCTTCTGACCAACACATCCACATACTCCTTTTGTGTGGAACTTGGTCATAGTCTTCAATTTGTTCAGTGCATATATGGATCAGTTCGGCCCTCAGGATGTATAATGTCCCAAAGAACTTCCAAGATATCATGAAAAAGTATTTCCATGGCTTCCCGATAAGGTTCTCTACAACGAATATGCAGTAGATTGCATCAGTCTAGAAATTGGCATAGCAATTTCTCCAATAACATTTTTTGTAGGTAAGCAACAGTGAGCTATACAGGTTCAACAAACCTCGGGAGTGGACACCAAATACCTTCTGTTACAAATCTTCCCTACAGTCCTTTCACCAAGGAAGATGAAACACATAAAACACTGTAGCAGAAGAGTCTGTCATTTAATTCAGAATAAGTTTTCAAATCAAAGAAATCATGAACCCTCTCTTGCAGACAGGAAATGTAGGTGAAACAGTTACATTCACTGTGCCCATCAATGCCATCACAACGGCAACTGATAAACCAATCGTGAGTCTGAGCAGGCAGTGTGACAAATCCTTTAAAGACACAAAGACACGAAACAACACCAGGCAAATGGCAGAAGACCTGCAGATTATATATACTAGTGTGGCCTTCATTGCTAATTGTATAATGTCTGCTGTCTGTAGTTCATGCTTATCTCAAAGCTCCTCTAATCTTTACTGACAGTATCAACACTAGAGCAGTAAAATCAGTGAAAGCCCAAATCGACAACACACACTTGAGGAAATGGCTTGGTGTCCCACCTGGTCTCACTGATGTTGTGCTGCTCTACTGTCACCAAGCAAAGTAAAATGTCAGGAAAGCATGTAAAATCCTTGACTGAGGACTCGTGTGACAGATTGTGGGATCAGCTCTGACCCTAGCCAAAGACTGGCAGAAAGTTCAAAGAGGCAGCGGATGTGGCAAAGGAAAACCTCGAGATCAGGGAAATAACAGACACACATGAACCACCATGCAGGCACTGGGATCAACAGAAAACAAGGGGTGGTCAAAGGCAAAGTTAAAAGCAACATGAGACCTAGTAATACAGAAGTTGAAGAAAGAAAAGGGAGCCAAAACAATCCAGAAGGCAATCCAGCAAGACCAACAGGGCCCACAATCTATGTGGGAAAACATACTACAAAGAACTCTCATATGGGAATGAAATAATGGCTGCTCTTAAGGTCAGTTTCATCCTCGGATGACTTCCTGCCATTAAATTCATATCTGGTGAAATGGTAGAAATCAGAATACCATGTGTATCCAACCACTCTGTCAGGGCACACAAACAGTGAAAACGTGTCTTAAACACATGCAAAGCAGAATCAACCTCGAGAAGGGGCATGTACACGTATGAAGATACAACCAAGTGTTATGGAGATTGTATATATGCCGTTAGTACTGTCAGTGGAAAAACTGCATTTCTAGAAGATCCAGCAACAACATTCTACATATAAGGAGGCCTAAAGCATGGTCTGGAAGTATCATGGAACAGCTGTGACATCCACTGATCCAAAGCTTGCAGACAGGATATACTGGATGGAATAGATGAATGGGAATGCACAGCAGATCTTCCAGAGTAGGAAAACCATCCAAGATCATAATGAAGAATGGCATGAGATAAAATATACAGCACTCCACTCAGGCTCATCGAAAGAAACAATTTTGATTAAAAACTCACAATTCAGCCGTATGAAAGTAGAAAGGGGGAAGCTGGCATTACAGAACTGAGACTGATGTCAGTCTAACCACAGGCTTCAGGAAATCTGGCTACCATGCCAGAGTTCTGATCATACGGATTGTAGTGGGGAGGCAGGAAAGGGTGTAGGAGAGGGGATGTGTGTTTTAGGCTTATCAGCCTATGACAAAATGAAATGGCTCTCCATTTCTGGTTTCATGAAGCGGACCAGGGCCTAAAGGCAGAGGCAGGGGCAGCTGAAGAGTTCAGCTGGGCCTGGTGAAGGAGGAACAAAAGTCAGCTTTACATAGCTTGACTTTCCCAACTCAGAACAGACATCTAAGTAAGGTAAGGTAAGGTTGCTTATAGCCCAGCCGACGCAAAGGGCCATATATCAGGGCTGTCACTACATCAAAATCAACTCACAAGTCATCAAAAAAAAAAAAAAAAAAAAACAACTTTCACACATCTCTTTAAAATACATCTTCTAAAAGCATACCAGAAACTTCGTTAAAAATCTCTCTTCCATGAAATCCTGCATCGAGATGAAAATGTTATCTCTTTCAGAAACTCAAAGATCATGTCAGGTGGGACATCTCTGAACAGGGTTTTCATGGAGTCTGCTGTAAAGTGTTTATGTCTCACATCGTGCAAGTCCCAACATCTAAAGGAATATGTTTCACTGAGAGTGGAACATGACATGGAATGCACCATGGAGCTTCTTCACCTTTTAAAAGATAAGTATGGGTATAAAACGAGTGGCCTGTGTGCATCTTTACGGCTGCCTCTGGAACATGGTAAAAGCTCTTTCAGATTTGGACGGATTTTGAATAGTTTGTTATCCGTCTGCAAGGTCCATTCCTCCTGCCAGAGGTCTTTGACATAATCATTAGCTTTGGGTTTTTGATCTGTGTATGGGACTGACATGTTAGTTTCCCTGTTGTGGCATTCTTGGCCGGACGATCGGCCATTTCATTCCCTCCAATGCCAATATGACCAGGAACCCAAGCCAGAATGATGTTGTGACCTTCCCAACAGACTCTGACAGCTATGTGGTTAAAACATCCATACAAGTCAACTTGGCCTTGTAACTTCAAGCCATTCAGGCACCATAGTATTGGATCCCTATGGCCAAAATTATAGTTCTGACTGCAGAAGGGCTTCTTGGAGTCATGACCTGAATGTGGCCCGGCCCTTTAGAGAGTAACTATGTAAGCAAGGAGTTCAGGGCTTAAACACTTGGAGGAGGGGGGGGGGGGGGGGGGGGTTTCTCTCTGTATACCCTCTGTTGTAAAGCTTTCTATTTATTTTTTCACTGATACCTGCAAACAAAGTCACTACCTACAATGGCTTTGTTTCCATCAGTCACTGAATGACTAGGACAGGGTTTTCCCCTCTCAAATCGGGCTTTTCTTTCCAACTTATTGCTCCTTTATTCACAAATTTATAAACGTTAATCCAATGATAATATGTTCTGTATATTATGATCACTCACCTTCGCTGACCCTGGTAGATCGGTGCCAAGTTCATCTTTAAGACGCACGACTTCTTCCACTGACAGAAGTTGAAAAATCATGATGGAGATTGTAAAGTCAAATGCGGTGTCTGTGTCACTCACGTAAAGTCTTTAAACAACTTCTATTAGTTTTCCTGGATGCTCTCAATGCCGCCATGCCGTGAAGTTACATCCATCAGATTGTGATGTCCGACGATATTAGTCACCGTCATGGCTTGTGAGAAGGGTTTTGTTTGTGTTCTTGTTGTTTTTCTTCTTTTTTTTTTCAATTAAACTGATGATACGTGCTGACTATGGAAAGCCTGGTACTTCTGCCCTTTAACTGGCTGTACGGCACAGGAGAAAACTAGCTCCGTCGAGTTGGTTGCTTAGCACGAATTCGGACATATCATGAACATGATGGTGTGCCCCTTCGACTGACATGCAATCGATTGACTTGATCAATGTCTTTACTAATCAAAGTTACCTAATAAGTAACAAACACTGTTTAGTTGATTCAAGATGGGATCACTGTCTCACACCACACAGGCACATCGTGTCTTGGCCGTAACAAAACAATATCAACAAAAAAAAATCACACTCGTCCCTCCATTACCGCTGCAAACAACGTTTACATTTGCATCACCTAGGCCTAATGCGTGTCTGTGTTGTAGGTGGGGGGAAGGACTGCGGTAGGTGAGAGGAGGAGGAGCTGTCACCTACTTCCATTGGGTCCTCTTTGTAAAGCGAGGGGAGATTTTTGAAATTATTTCTACAAACTTTGCATGTGTATGAGTTCTGTCTTTATTCAAAATTTGGAGATATAAATTCCTTATACACTGTTTGCTTAACAAGATTGTATCTTCACTCGAAATATATGCTTGTTTGTTTATTTCTGTTTCGGTTAAATGTCAGCACTCCACTGAACACTCCCTCACTAGAAATCCGTACAGCGGCGCGTTCAATCACAACTGCTTTTCAATGAGTTGTCTGCAGTGCCGAAAACCGCGACCAACTTTGGGGGGGGGGGGGGGGGGGGGGTAGGATAACTTCTCTTAGAGTTTGTTCTCTCTCTCATCTTCTTTTTTCTTCCTATGAGTGTCCACAATCAACAATTTGATTTTTCTGACACTTTTCAGGGTGGGGCTCGCCCGGCGAAGAAGGTAAAAAAAAAAAATCAGAGCAGCAGTTGCACTCTTGACTGGAAGGTGTCAAGAGTGGGGGTGGCCACAGCCTCTGCTGGCAACTTATTCCAGTCTGATTGTTCTGGCGAAGAATGAGTTCTGCCGGTACTGTATGCGGCTCTGGATGGTAGAGTACTGTTGGTCATGTCCTCTTCTTTGGCGGACTGCGGCTGGATGAAGTTTGTTGTGGCTGACTGCGACCATGTTATTACGAATCTTGTACAGCATTGTCAGACGTGCTATCTGCCGGCGTCGCTGAAGGGAGGGCCATCCCAGTCGATAAAGCATGTTATTCACACATGAGGTGTTGTGGTAGCGGTTCAATACGAAGCGAGCCGCCCTTCTCTGTATTGCTTCCATTCTGTCCACATTCCTCTGTGTATGGGGGTCCCACACAGAGCCGGCATATTCCAAAAGGGACCTGACAAATGTCAGGTAAGCCCTCTCTCTCAGCTCTGTGGGGCAGCTTTCAAGTTCCGACGAAGGAATACCAGCATCCTGCTTGCTCTCAAAGTGATGGCATCAGTGTGAGAATCCCAGCTGAGAATCAATGGTGATGCCGAGATACTTGACTGATGACACAGTGTCAAGTGTTTCCATGCAGCTTGTACTGGTAGTGGAGCGGTCGCCGACTTCTGGTGACAGGAAGAACAGTACACTTTCTGGGTGAAAAACCATGTCCCAGCTCTTCTCCCATTCTCCAAGGCGATGGAGGTCCTCTTGTAGCTGGTCTTGGTGTCGCTGGGATGTGACTACTCTATAAGCTGCAGTGTTGTCAGCGAACAGCCTACAAGGTGAGTCAGGCTCTCGGGGGAGATCGTTAATGTATACAAGGAACAAGCAAGGTCCCAAAAGTGATCCTTGTGGTACACCTGACTTCACACTCACATATTCTTATTGGGCTCCCTCCACTACAACTGCTTGACGTCGGTTTGACAGAAATCCCTTGATCCAGCGGTTGACCTCACTCCCGATGCTGTAGTGGTGAAAGCTTGTGTAAGAGGAGACTGTGATATACCTTGTCAAATGCTTTAGCGAAATCCATGACCAGGATGTCTTTCTGTCGTCCCTCTTCCATGCTGTCTACCAACTCATCAATGAACTCCAGGAGCTGGGTCTCACAGGATCACTGTCTCCTGAACCCATGCTGCTGGGCATAGAAGATGTCGTTCCGATCTAGATGTTCCATCACAGAGCTCACGATAGTGTGCTCAGCAGTTTGCAAGAGATGCTGGTCGAGGAGACAGGCCTGTAATTTGCTGGATCGTAAAGGTCCCCCTTCGTGTAGATTGGTACGACGAGCGCATCCTTCCAGTCAGATGGAACTTGACCAGTAGTAAGGGATGACTTGAAAGATGGCAGTGAGTATGGGGGTTATATCCTCTTAAGACTCTTGAGCTGACTCCATCGGGACCACTGGCTTTATGAGGGTCTAGTTCTTTCAACAGTCGTCGTTTGACTCCTTCCTCAGTGACCATGACAATGTTCAGCTGTGAGTAAGCCTTGTCTGCCACACTACACTTCTCTAAAAACTCGTCGTGGGAGTAATTTTTCTGCCATCACTGAACACTGATTGGAATTGTTGATTGAGGGCCTCTGCTTTTTCTTTGGGGTCAGATAAAAGGGTTCCATTCATCTTCAGAGAAGCAGCTCCTGCATTGGTCGACCTCTGGTGCTTGACGTATGTCCAGAAGCGTTTGTACTTGCAAGCTTGCTCGGAGTCTTCTCCAATCAGGGTGTTGCTAAGGTATTCCCAGTATGCCCTACGTATTTTCCGCTGAGCTTCTCTTCTGAGTTCTTGTGCCTTCACCCTCAGTTCTTCAGTACCCTGTTTTTCTTCCATTTTTTGTACGCTCTCTCTCTCTCTCTCTCTCTCTCTCTCTCTCTCTCTCTCTCTCTCTCTCTCTCTCTCTTATTGATGAGGTGCTTTAATTTGGAGGATATCCATGGTAGACTCGGAAGTGTTTGAGGTAGCATTTTACATTACGAAGAGGGGAGAGTGCTTCCATTGATAATAATATGTTAATCCATATATGAAAAAAGTGTGGAGTCAGACTGAGGTTTGTAGAGGGTCTGCGGAGGGATGGATCTTACTCTCTTCTTCTTCTTCCCTAAAAGGTGGTGCGCTCAAAAAATGAGTAGGTCACCAGCGCGCGTGTTAAAAAAAAAGAGAATGCGGCTGAGCCTGTTGGCCCTTGGAGCAAAATTTGGCAACAAGGGGTTGCACATGATATTTAAAAGGTTAAAAGCAATGGCCAGATTAAGGCCTAGGAAACCATAAAATTTATGGGGAAGTTAGAATAGAAAAGTCAATCAATATGCAGATCTCAAGATTGTCTTATCAATTTGATTTTTAAAAGAGACTGCATTTGTGGCAATCTTGATGGCAACCGGCAGTGAGTTCCACAGCTTACAGAACCAGGATAAAACGAATGTAAATGGCTGTCAATATTTGATGCAGGTATGGCATAAGATCGACCGCTACGCCTGGTGCTACTTTTATTAAATGCTACTTGTTCCATTGGGATATCAATTAGTTTAGCTTTGCCTTTGAAGAAGGTATTAAGTTTAATAAAGGCTCTATTCTCTTCTAAGGGTTTCCATTCTAATTTCCTCATGTTCTTCCTAGTATTCCCTTTCTCTCTGATATGGTTCCCTGTTACGAACCGTGCTGCTCTCTTCTGAACCTTTTCGAGGTTATCGTTGTCCTTTAGATTGTAAGGATCCCAGACTGAGCAACTATATTCCAGTACTGGTCTCATTCATAAGACTCTCACTCGTATTGATGTTGAGTCCTGTGAACCCTGTCTTCTGAGTCACAAATTTACCTCGGTTGTTCACTGGCATTTCGTATTTCAGGAACGACTATTCGATGGAGCTTTAACCAAATGACCATCCGAATGTCTGAACAGCCCAATGTTCAGAGCGACCTCTCTATTCTTCTTCACTCTTAGTCTTAACATGGTACACTCCTAATCCCCTTAAAGACCCTCCTCTGTGAACACTGTGACATTCCATTTTTTAACAGCCTCATAGTCTGGCTCATAAAATGCCAGTATTATTTATCTTGAAGTAGGTGTGAATTATCTGATCAGGAGATTCTGGTATCGACAGTTCTGACTGGGAAACGGAAAAAAGGTGCGCCAGTTATTAAGTTGTCACCGCACTGTTTGCGTTAAATAAGCACAACTCAAAGTGGACCGCTTTGGTTGTTCTTTTTTTTTTTTTCCCTTTAGTTTGAGTTGAAAGGCAGGAAAGGTACATTTCAATATTGAAATGATATATATGTATTTAGACACATCAGGCAGGTTCGGGCAGTCCCCAGATATCGCTCTGTTCTTAGTTTTTCTGTTCCTCAGTTATTTTGGGTCGATTCCTGTGCTAGAATGAACGAAGATCAGCTAGTCCTTTTGGACGAAAAGCTAAAAGCAGTAGCTGGCCTGCTGATAAAACTCGCATAGTGTAGGATTTTAAACAAATCATAATTCATAAGCTGACCGTCGTAGATATTTTTTCCTTTCCTGTTGGAGAAAACTCCCCTCCTTTCGATCCACCTGTTGCTAACAATATATTGTCTTCAGTTCTGTAGGAAGTCTCTGATCTCGTCCAGGTTGAGTTCTGGTGCTTGTATTGGGTGCAATGCCCATGTATATGATATCAACAGCCCCATCATCTTCAAGAAGTCTGGTCCACCAGCAGATTGAATTCAGTCGCTGAATGTTTGGCAGTTGTCAAACCCATGCTGCCGGCCAAAAATGACTTCATGTACTCGAGAAGACTCTGAAATGCAATTAATGCTCACTATGATCTTAAATTTTGCTGAGGCTGACGGCTACATTATCCTCTGCATATTACTAAGTGAGGACCGTTGGACAATAGTGGGTTTGGTGGCTACCCTGATAGTTTTTGATGGCTGTGACCAAATGTTAACTAAATCATCACTGCAAATTGATAAGACATTTCCTCTCTCTCAACATCCGTTATAAAGCTGAATTTTGTGCATGATTGCTGTGGCTGGAGGCGATCGGATCGCCCCCCCCCCCCCCCCCCTTTTTTTTTTTTTTTTTTTTTTTTTAATCCAGCTAGACACATGGTTACACTTTCTTTTTTAATCAGTGCAGCGAAGTATATTGCAGTTAATTACTTCTTTGATAGAAAAACATTTGATTAATTAAATAGTTTTCTCGGGCGATACAAACTGCGCCAGTATCTTCTCACAAATCTCATTCATACACGTAACTTGAAACCTGCAACGAAACCTATTTCTATTCGTGGCTTCGTTCTTACTACTTAACGCATGAAAGGCGTATCGCATGTGCATCCATCAACGATGAAGAAATGTAGTCCGCACACATTTACAATTCTCAGCGTTTCACGTATTCATTAGGTTACTCCTTTTCTTTCAATCTGTTTGTAACACACATAGTGTTAAAAAGATACACTCACTATACTCAACAATTTTATTATCACCGTTCGTGGTGTTATGGTGTGAAACATTAAAAAGAAGGATTGCGTTCGTGCGGGCTTTTATTTCCTTTTTTATTTAAAAAAAAAAATTCCCATAAGCTCAGCTGTAATAATAAAAGCAAAAAAAAAAGAAAAAAGAAAAAAAAAGTAGTGAATGTGGCAGCATTAACCATAGACCTATGTATGTGTCATCAATCGTAATGGTATTGACCTGGGAAAACGAAAATGCCATTCGACTAATTATAGAGCCCGAAAGCCTTTCCGTGCCCAGAGAAGAGCAAGCACTTGCTCGAGTTGGATTGTGGGACAACATTTGCCGCCATGTTCGCAAGGCAGCGGTAAATCATCTAGATCTAGAATCTAAAATTTTGGGATTTTGACGGATGAATGTTCGTAATCGTGCACAAGATTACAAGAAACAAAATCAGGAAACGCAGGTAAGTGTTCCAGATTAAACTGATTGAGCGTGTTGTTCACTTTACGCACTGTTCGTCGATGGTCGGCTTCAAGTCGAGTGACTTTTCACTGCAAGTTTCAGGTTTTTTCTGACCAGCACCAGTCACCGAGTCAGTCGATGAGACCGACACTAAGGAAAGACGAAGACGAATGTAGGGCAGCAAAACGTTGTTCTTGATCGCCGGCCTATTTGTTTCTTTTTAAAACGCATGATTTTATGTACATAGCCTATTGACCTGTTCGGTTACTGCATGGCATTGGCAGAACAGTGAGTTCATGGTTTATTCTGTGTCACAAGTACACTGAACTGGTGTGATTAGTTTAAATAATGCTTGTAGTCTTAAGTGTTTTGTAGTTTTCGTATGCTGTGCAGTAGAATTTTTTTTTTTTAAATGACAGGATTAACTGACTTCGTGTGAAGAGGAACGAATTGACAGTTCTAAATTAATTATATTTTAATAGACCGAGAATTAGGTTGTGGTGATAAGTTTCACATCTATAGTGTTAATGAGCTAAAAAAAAAAAAGGGGGGGGGGGGGGGGGGGGGAGGAGCTTTCAGTGAGCAAAATTTCAGACAAAATATCACTCACAGAGTGGTAGAAAGTGTTACACTTTGGTGCATGTTCACACATTCCAAGTAAATGATACACTATGAGATCAGGTACCTAGTCTGACCCATTATGTGCCGAGTTAAACCTGATACATGGTGTCATATTAGTCTCACCTAAAATGATCTGTCCTATTGTGTCAAATTCCAAATGTGCCCCAAACAGCTGTCATATATATATCTGGTCAACTAATTTATTCTGGGCTGACCCGATGCAAGACCTACTAAATGTATCTGGTCACTCTGTTTTAAGATTTTTAATACATGCATATACTGTGTAGAACGACACAGCTTACTTACCATCATCAGTGAGCTGAGAGAGGCTCCAATTTCCTTTTGTCTTCTAATCAGAATTTAGATAGGAAAAAAAATTCTTTCAGTCCATCCCTGTACAATGTATGTAATTAAAATGATTTAATGATCGATACTGGTACACAATTTTTGTTTAAATAAATCTGAGAAAAATTGTAATTGAAATAGCTTGCCTGCCCTTGACGTCCAAAAAAGGGCACAATCCTTCTATTCTCTCACCTGTATGTCTTTCTGTAATCATCCTTGCATTCTTCATCTTCTTCACCCCTGTCTTTCATTCCTTCCCACCTGCATGTTCCCACCCTCGCTCTCCTCCATCCGTCCCCCCTCCTCATCCGCCCCATACCCTAACCTCCACCCTCACTCTCCTCCATCCAACCCCTCCTTAAATCCACCCCATACACTTTCCCCAGACTCACCTTTTGGGCCTCTCCCCATTCCCCTACCCTTCCCATTCCCCATCTTCCCCCTTCCTCATGTCCTTTTAACTCCATACCCTCCTTTCCCCATCCCCCCTTACGTGACCTTGAATTTCTGAAAGAGATTAACATTTTTCATCTGATCTAAGATTTGACAGAAGAAAGATTTTTAACAAAATGTCAATAAGTTTTTTAGAAGATGTATTTTAAAGGGTTGTGTGAATGAGCTTTTGTTTTATGTTGTTTTAATATGACTTCTGAGTTGACTTCAACTGGTGACCACCCTGATGCCACCTTCGCGGTCGGCTGGGCTGTAAGCAACATTTACCAAACCTTACCTTACTCCAGAGACATTAGATTTTCAGTCTGATGCTGAGTTAAGTGCAGAGTTGTCAGACTGTGTGACTGCTGACAGGAGGCATGTTTTGACCTGCTTCAAATATGGATAAGGCGTTAAGATGGAATTAATGCAAATTTTATCACAAAAGTTATTCACTTGTGATATATATATGCCCAGGATGCTAATGAATCACCAGGCCAAATTTAGAGATCAGGCAGAAAGTGTCGATTGGCATGACCAACTACAGAGACAGACAGTACAGGACACGGACAGACAGAATGTACAAGTATATATAATAACGCATGTATGAGTTTAAAACTATCAGTAATAAATCTGAGAGGAATTTATGTACGCAGAAGTGGGGGGGGGGGGGGGGGGGGGGGGGGGTAGGTAGGTAGGAGCAGGATGGAGGTTGTTGAATCATATTGAGATTAAGTAACCTTGTGTGAATTCATACCAAAAGTATACAGTATTAAGTATACATGTATACTGACAAAAACAAAGTTATACTTATAGACAGATTCATAAACACATGTACTGACACATGTATCTAAACAAGCATGCTTACATGCATACACATGTGTTTCTGGGTTCATTTGGGTGTCAGGTGAACATAAACATATGAAAAGTAAAATCAGGATGGTAGAAACTGACCAGCCGCTGCGGCGAAGTGGTTAGCGTCGCGGACTCCCGGCTGGGAGGTCGTGGGTTTGAATCCCATCAGAAGTCATGTGGTTTTTTCTGCCCCGACCGGCTCCTACCCAGAGTTGAGTTTGCTGCGGACTCAGTTGGGAAGACTGGGACCACACAGTCGAGTTTCATCCACTTAATGGATGCATTTCTGAGAGTGTTGCTGCTCAAATTTCCTGACCAACACTG
Organism: Conus betulinus; assembly: GCA_016801955.1. Lineage (NCBI taxonomy): Eukaryota > Metazoa > Mollusca > Gastropoda > Neogastropoda > Conidae > Conus > Conus betulinus. The sequence goes on along the minus strand of JADBJO010000147.1, from coordinate 30,755 downwards.
CAGGTGTCTGTATCTCTCGGGCCTGGTTGATGCCGGGATATATTAAGAGAGGAAGCGTAGAGTACAGCCCTGTCATGTAGTCTCAGACCGAAATGGAAATCCGTAGCATCATCATAATCATCCTCATTCTCATCGATCAGCATTAAAAAAAAAAAAAAAGTCTCAAATTCTGTGGCCCTTCATGCCCTGCTCTCATGGTGACCTCAGTTTCGATGTCCTCTCCACGTCTGTGGCCTTGGTTTGGTTCCGTCGGGGTCACCGGTATCGGCGAGTCCATGGGGGGCTGTCGTTAGACGGACGTGGTGGCGCCCTCCGGAGGGAGAGCTCACTCACGCCGGCTCTGCGACTAAGCAATTATTGTCGTCAGTAGGGGGCTTAGTAGGTGGTGTCCTGCGTATGTTAGATCAGAACAGGCGCCACTGAACACCACTGAAGTGACTCGGCAGCAGTGCAGTGTCCTCCTCCGTGGGTTGCCTCTTGACGACTTGACATTGAGTGCTGCCTGTGGATTGCGGTGCCAGGGCTGCGGCGTGGCCGACCGGGCCGTGGCTGTGGACAGGGTGTCGGAATGAGCGGCGTGGGGGTGCACTGCCTCTGAGGTGGCGCAGAGGTTGGGACAGAAAAAAAAAAAAAAAAATGGATGGTAGAAACTAAGTGAAATGATACATTACAAAGACATCTGACAGACACTTTCATAAGCATCTATGGATTCTCTCATAAACCTGTGCACATGCACAAATTACGTTTTGAAATTAGTAAGGCATGGCATGGTGAAATTCAAATTTAGTATATAAAAACTTAGGATGTGGTACAAGTGAACTCTCATGCTTGCACGGACACACGCACGCATGCACTCTCTAATGGGTGCATTTGTGCTTGCTGCATGCGCGCACACACACATACACACACATATTTAATACACATGGGGATACATATATGCATACACACAAAAAGAAATACATATGCATGCGTGCGTGAGCACACACACGTAAATTTTTATATACATATAATACATACAAAGCACCCAGACACACATTATATACACCGACAGACACATGCATGATGAAAAAGTACTTTTGTTTCATAGATAAAACACACACACACACACACACAGAACACAGAGTTTTTTCCTTTTGAAATGACCTACAGCAAATTTGAAAGTTAAAATTGAATAAATGAGGCATATACATAGACAAACACGCATCCATACACAGGCCCCAAGATAAGATAGATAATGTTGCTTATAGCCCAGCCGACCGCAAAGGGCCATATCAGGGCTGTCACCACGTTACACAGGCCCCAAACTGAGTGCAATTTATTAGAAGATGGGAATTTAAGACTGCATTCTGTAATATCGTATTTGTGATAATTGACTTTCAAACCTTCGACTTGAAAGCCAAATTAACCCTTTCACCGCCATGGGCGCTTTTTGGCGACCAGATGGCAGAGCGCCATGGGCGCCTTTTGGCGACAAAGTAGGGTGACCTAACTCCCGATACTCTCACGATCCTAGTTCATGAGATAAAAAGCCAGCAATAAACGTCATAGTTGGGAGATGGTCTGGCCCATGCTCACAGCCATTTGCTTTGTCAGAACACTATTCAGTTCAGTGTTTTATTGACTTTATTCCGATTGTTTTTCCATTCACTATGACGTCACCACCAAGCACTTTACGTACTCGACCTTGCCGTACATTTACCACAGATCAAGTGCTGGGAATATTGAATAGACAGTTGGTTGTTCCTAATACAGATGAAGAAGACCCAGACAGCCACGAGTAAAGAACGATAGTGAGGGCTTGACCAAATTATTCCAACGTGAAGCGTTGGACCGTTGCCAACTTGTTATGAGAGGCTGATAAGACGCCCACTTACTACCCTACCGCGTGTGCCCCAGTGTTTTTTGCGTTGAGCCAGCCAGCACTGACTGACTGTTCACTAACTCTATGTGAGGGAGCCAACTAAGACTTTAGGCAACGAACTTCACACACACGCTGTGGGCCCACTCTCGCTGGTCGAGGTTGAAGGGGGCGTGGCCAACTGACATGTGAGAGGCGAGTATCACAGACGTCTTTCAAGTGGGTGTACAGCTGATTATGTAGATCAACTGAATGGCAAGGGTTCAGAGACCAACAGGCACATGAATGACTTTGTGTTCATAAAAAAAAAATATATATATATTACTGTTGAGAGTGAAAGGGACGTGTGTGTGTGTGTGTGTTTGTGTGTGTGTGTGTGTGTGTGTGTGTGTGTGTGTGTGTGTGTGTGTGTGTGTGTGTGTGTGTGTGTGTGTGTTCCCTTTTTCTTTTCTTACATGTGTACCAGTTAGGCATAAGAATGTGTGTGTGTGTGTGTGTGTGTGTGTGTGTGTTCCGTGCTATTGGAGTAGTTGTATTTGTGGCTGTTTCATGCACTTTTCTGTTGGAAATACCATACTTTCTGGTCTTCAGTTGTGAGTGGAGTATTTTTCCTCCATTGTTGAGAGTTTGTTGGCATTCTTTCTTTATTTTTTTTACGCTTAGAAGAAACATAACATTCTTTTTTTATTTTGCATTTTTTTTTTTGCACTTGAAATCACTAAAAAATTGAAATTGTTTGTTGACTTACCATTATTAACATGTTATGATATAATAAAAGTACAGTGTGTCTCCTCCATTTTACAAAAAATAGCATGAGAATTGGTTGTTTAGTTCCAGAGATATCCGCGTTTCACATATGCTGGTATACAATAAGAGCTTTTTTGGAAAAATGGCTGGCGATGGAGATTTATGCAAAATAGAATGTCTGGCGGTGAAAGGGTTAAGATGTTCTGTAATGACTTCTTATCTTGTTTTTTTTTTTGCCACCTTTTCCAATGTAAACTTGCAAAAATCAAGTGGTGAAACATTAATTTTTATTTTATGAGTGATCTATTTTTCTTACTGGGTTGATTATTTTAGAAATATTACACACAGTAAGAATTTGCGAGGATCAAGGACATAGAAAGCAAAAAGGCAAAAAAAAACCCCAAAATCCCACTTTCTGGATTTTGATTAATTGGTAAACCCACTTTAATGGTAAGTCCAGTTCACAGACACAGACACTTGCGCGCATGCACACACACACACACACACACACACACACACACACACACACACACACACACAATTTTTGACAGAGTGAGGTAACACTATTCATATAGTTAGAGTGTGACAGAAAAGAACTCTGGATGGAAAGCTGAGGGTGAAAAAGTAAGCAACTACTTCTTGAGAAACGTCATTTTGTAAAAAATGGCTAGGATCACGGATCAGCAAGATAATGTTTTAACAACCCAGAAAGAGATTCTTCTAGAAGTTAGAACTTTTATAGATTACTTTACGCAGAATCTGAAGTAGAAGATAGTGAAATAATGGGATTTAGTAAACGACACACCATGTCAAAATGAAGCAAAAGCCAATGAGTTAGACTTAGAGGGAGAAATTACTCTTGAAGATTAAGATTAAGATTAAAATTATAGTCCCGTCAACAGCAGAGGTTATCTCAGGACTGTCACCACGTACTCTTGAAGAAGCAATTGATGTCTTAAAGAATATGAAAAATAACAAAAGCCCAGGCTCTGATGGATTTTTGATGGAGTTCTTTAAATTTATTTGGGAAAAAATTGGATTATTTGTTATTAGAGCGTTGAATGCTAGTTTCAAAAGAGGAGAACTGTCTAGTGTGCGAAAAGAAGGGATTATTATATGTATTCCCAAAGGAGGGCAGCCAAGACAAAATATAAAAAAAAACTGGAGACCAATTTCACTTTTGAATTAAATGTAGTGTATAAAATTTGCTCATCATGTATTGCAAATCGCATAGAAAATGTTCTGGCAAGACTTATTAATGAAGACCAGACGGTTTTCATTAGTAAAGATACATTGGTGATATACTGATAACTTAAGATTGGATACATTGGTGACATACTGATAACTTAAGATTGATATATGACACAATAGCTTACTTAGATCAAAATAATTTACCTGGATTGTTATTAAATATAGATTTTGAGAAAGCTTTTGACTTGATTAACTGGGGTTTTATGTCGAAGTTATTAAAAAAAAATTTGGTTTTCAGAATGATGTCTGCAGATGGATAGATACATTCTATAAGAATATTAAATCTTATGTTGTTGTAAATGATCAGGTTTCAAACTGGTTTGAAATTAAAAGAGGTTGTAGACAAGGAGACCCTATATCCCCATATCTGTGTAGAAGTATTAGCCATAATGATAAGAGAAAACACACATGTCCAGGGGAATAATGATGAATGATGTTGAACATAAACTTTAACAATATGCGGATGACACAGAATTTTTGCTGGCAGGCGATAGAAAATCTGTTGAAATTTGCATATATGTTCTGTTTAAGTTTGGATCTGTTTCATGTCTTCACATAAATTCTAGCAAAACAGTGCAATTTGGTTAGGAGGTTAGAATAATTCTGAAGTTAGATATATGAATCATTTAGGAATGGACTAGAAGTAGAACCCACTAAAATTTAGTGTATTAGGAATATGGTTTACTAATGATTTAAAAGACTGTGTAAACATAAATTATCAGGACAAATTGGCAGATATCAAGCATCTGTTCAAAGTATGGGTTTAAACATCAACTAACGCCTCTTGGTAGAATAACAATTTTAAAATATGTCATACTTTCAAAACTGATACATCTTTGGTTATTTCTGCCAAATCCACCTGATTGATTTTTTCGAATATTACAAAGATGTGTTATGTATTGTGTCTGGGGTAAGAAACCAGACAAAATTAACTGGAAAATGGCGCATAAGAGTGTAAAACTTGGAGGCATCGGTATCCCTGAATTAAAAACATATGTTACTTCTTAATAAAACTGTTATGGTTTCGTAAAACTGAAAAAACAAACCACAAGTGGAAAAAACATTCTACTAGCTACTTTTCCTCAGTGGCCGCTTATTAATAAATATGGTCCAAAAATTTTTTTCCAAGTTTACGAAATATAACCAGTTTTGGTCAGACGTCATTGAAGCTTATAAAATTTTTTTTACTACAGATGTATACCAGGAATTTCCGCTGAAATTCTAGCAGAACCGGTTGGCTATAATAATAGAATCTAAGTTTGAAACTCATACGGTATCTCTAGAAAACTTTATAACAAGAATGTACATTGTCTTGTGGATTAAAAATTTTTTTTTTATGATAAAGGTCAGTTTTCTTCTTATACGCGTTTCAAAGAGAAATATAATATTGATGTTGATTTTGTCACCTTTGCTGGGTATAATCTGCAATAATCGACTATATTAAACAAAGTAGTATTTCTGTAAAGAACAATAAACATACCGATACAACTTGCTGTTTGAAGAAGGTATTTGCTATTCACAAAGGTTCAAAGCTTTATTACGATATACTTATTGAAAATAATGTTTCGACCAAAATGCTGTGACAAATGGGATTCAAAACTGGTAAATCATGACTGGAAATCATGCTTTTTATATACCAGCGAAATGAACGATATAAACTAAAATGGTTTCAGCTGAAGTTGTTGCACAGATTTTTAGGCACAAATGTTATTTTAAAAGAAATTGGAGTTTGTAACAATGACATATGCAGTTTTTGTGGTACAAATAAAGATACTATATACTATTGACCATATGTTTTGGAAATGCAGTTATGTCAAATTCTTTTGAAATGTGCTTACAGATTTGATTCGACGAAAATGTGCCAATGCAGACAACTTAAGACTAACTGAATCGCTGGTGCTTATAGGATTTGATAAATACGTTATTGTGGATCGTGTCCTTTACTGCATTATATTATTTATATATTCATGCAAACTGAATGAAAAACCATCACGAAAACTGTATTTTTTTAAGAAACTAGAGTGGCAATACAAATTGAAAAACACAGTGCCTTGCTTATCTCTAAATATTCAGATTTTTGTGTAAAATGAAAATAAACCATTAATATAGGGTTCTTCTTAAATGTATTTTACTGTTGTATGATTTATCCGCTTACGATTTGCCACAGTCCTAAGTTGAATTTTGATCAGTCTTTTTGTGCGCCAAAGTTATCTTTAATGTTGATATCTTCGAGGCCTTTTTAAGATGTTTCTCTAGATGGAGCATTGAATGAAAACACCATTGATAACATCCATCCCTCTCTCTCTCTCTCTCTCTCTCTCTCTCTCTCTCTCTCTCTCTCTCTCTCTCTCTCTCTCTCTCTCTCTCTCTCTCTCTCACCTCTGGCTGTTAAAACAATTATTTCTCAACTTTTGATGTACAACGCCCTTTTGTTTTTTCTCTTTTTTTTTTTTTTGATGTTTGTGTTTCATGTTACTGAATGCAAATTGTGAAAAAAAAAAAAACCATAAATAAGACAGAAAGAAAAGAACTCCGGAATATATGCTACATGCACATTTGGGATCCCTTCCGTGCTCACCCAAAGCCTCCAGAGAAAAAAAAAGAATGACATAAAAATCTACCTTGCACTACAAACTTTGGAAATCAATACTCGGTCACATGTTGCTGACTAAACAGGTACTGGGTTGACTAAATATGATATTTGCCTTAAATTTTAGTCAAGCGGAAGATGAGAGTACTGAGCTCATTTGGATAGGATCAGTGCATTTTAGGGTTAAACTAGTATGTGTCAGATTTAATCATAAACAGGTTTAAAACATCAGTGTTTCAGATCACATGAAAATGGGGATATAGTACCCTTTGAAGTGAAAATTCATACTGTGATTATAGTGTGAAAAAATCATGAACACATTTTTTTTCCTGAGGTCTTTAACATGCTGATAATTGGCTCTATATAGTTTGAGCACTGAAACTGCAAGAATTGACCTTTTTTTTTTTTTTTTTTTTTTTTTTTTTTTTTTTTTTTTTTCTTTTTTTTTTGTACATTGCCACAAGCCATAAAACTGCCTGTCAATGGGTCTTTAACACATATTATACTCAATGACAACAGTTAGGCTTCAGCTCCTTAGCACCAAATGGCTGTCAAATACCAAGTTTCTTGTTGCAAAGTCATACTCATCAGTGAGTGGAAGTATCCTTAATAAGGTAGGGAAACAGTGTTAAAAAAAGAAAATTGGTGTGTGTGAAAAGGAAAAGGAGAAAAATTTCTGTTTAAACCCTTCACTGCAAGACGTATTTTGCATAAATCCCCATCGCCAGCCATTTAGAAAAAAAAACTCATTTCATACCAGCATATGTGAAACCTGGATATCTCTGGAACTAAACAACCAATTCTCATGCAATTTTTTGTAAAATGTAGGAGATATACGTTACTTTTGTTATAACAAAATATAACCATAAAAAATATAAAATAAATGTTATAACATGTTAGTAATGGTTAGTCAACACTTTTAGTAATTTCAAATGCAAAAAAAATGCAAGATAAAAAAAAAATGATGTTATGTTTCTTTTAACGTAAAAAAAGAAGGCATGCCAGCAAACTCTCAACAAGGGAAGAAAAATACTACTCCACTCACAATTGAAGACCTGAAAGTATGGTATATCTGACAGAAAAAATGGAAGAAACAGCCATAAATTCTACTACTAGTCCAAAAGCAGGACACACACACACACACACACACACACACACACACACACACACACACACGCACGCATGGACACATACACGCATACGCGCGCACACACACACACACACACACACACACACACACACACACACACACACACACACACACAGAGCTTCACACAGCATCACACCACACTACACACACATTCACAACATGGTTTATGTCCTATGCCTAACTGGTAGGCATGAAAAATTGTAAGAAAGAATAAGGGAACACACACACACACACACCTTTCACTCTCACTATTGAAAGCAACAGCTTTATATGAAGACGAAGTCATTCATATGCCTGTTGGTCTCTGAACCCTGGCGACAGGCGAGCCATTCCAGCTGATCTTAAATCCCACTCAACACCTCTCACCTCTGACATGTGTCAGTCAGTCACGCCCCATTCAACTTCGACCTGCAAGCTAGGTGTGAGTGAAGTTCATTGCCTTCTGCCAGTCTTAACTAATTGCTTGGCTTGCCCCACATCACACAGGGGTGCACAAACACACACACACACACACACAGTTATTGCGGGCTGGCTGATCGCCAAAACACTGAGCACACACACTGAGCCAGTGTTGTGGTCTGATCTCTCGTCTGTCTGTTCGTCTCTCCCCACCATTTGACCACAATCCATCGCCTGACTTGCAGAAATTCTGTCAACCTCTCACTATTCTATATTGTTTCTGGTCACTATCTGGGTCTTCTTCATCTGAATCAGGATCAACTGACCGTCTGTTCCATATTTCCAGCACCTGATCTGTGGTAGATGTATGGCAAGGTTGAGTATGTGAAGTGCTTGGTTGTGATGTCATAGTGAATGGAATTACACTTTACAGTCGGAATAAAGTCAATGAAAACACTTAACTGAACAGTGTTCTGACAAAGCAAATGGCTGTGAGCACAGGCCAGACCATCCCCCAACTATGACGTTTATTGCTGGCTTTCTATCTCATGAACTTGGAGAGTGAGAGTATTGGGAGTTACTTAGCCCTAGTTGGTTGCCATATGGCGACATTGGCAGTGAGCCATGTTGTCACTGAATGGCGACGTCGGCGGCGTAAAGGTTAATCAGTACCTTGTAAATGCACGTCTGAGGTGTGATTCCCCGAAGTTATCCAGAAAACGGGCTGTGCTCTGAGATAGATCATGGCATCATATACTATATAGTACATACATCATGTCAAACTCTTTTCCAAGCTATGGCAGTGGATTAACTCTGCTTAACCAACTATTTGTGACTAGCTAAGACAAACATAGTCTATAGTCTATTAAGACAAACAGCTGGCCATCTTCTGTCTAGTAGAAAGCTCACACCCTCCTTATTCTACAGCCCAGCACTCTTTTGCTCACACTACAGATGTTTAGCTTTCTCATCTTTCCCTGTCATGACTTAAACACATTTTGTTATCATTCGAGCACCCAGCTCAGGTTTTTCGCCTGTTTCTCCCTCCTCTCCTCCCCACAGAGGCTGTCATAGGGCAGGGATGGACATTCCATGCTGCAACGTGTGTCCAACCTTCTCTCCTGCCCTTACTCACTGCACGGATGTTTCTGTCATCTGTTCAGGGTGGAACTAACAAATCCCGTCGAACAATTACATGGTGACCACACACAAAAGAGGACCTGCTTATAATTTTATATCACCAAATCATATTCTACACTATACGCAACTGACCATCCATCCCGTACCCTCCACCCCCCTTTCTTCCCACCTGGTTTGCCACAGCCACAGTCAACTATGAGGTCGACCCTTACTTTCAAACAGCAGTCAAAAGACTGACATCGGTTACAATTGAAATGTGCAATTTCTTTCTCACAGGGGTTCAGGATGTTAAGCAGTTATCTTACCTGGCCCTTTTTCTGGTTAACCTAGATCTGCTGTCCCACACTGAGGGTGAAAGAGCAGTTCCCTCCTTGCCCTCTTTCCTCCTACTCCTTCCCCCCCCCCCTTCATCCATGCCTTGTTTCCCCCCACCCCCACCCCCCCACCCCAAACGGCCTCTGGTTTTAGCCAGTGTTATTTTTCAATGACAGAATGGACTGTTTAGAAAACATCTGAGCATCCCATTCAGTGTGCACAGGACAAAGAACAACAGACAGAAGGGCAAGTAAGAACCACTCCTTGTGACAATCAGATGTGAGAAACTTGTCTGTCTGGTGGTGCCCTCCAGAGGGAGAGCTCACTCATGCCAGCTCTGAGACTAAGCAGTTGTCAGTGGGAGGCTTAGTGGATGGCACCCTGCTTTAAATATGTTGTCTCAGAACAGGCAGCAGTAAACACCACTGAGGTGACTCCGCAACAGTGCTGTGTCTTTGGTGGATTGCCTCGTGATGATTTGACATGGACTGATCCCAGTGGATTGCCAGCACTGGGGCTGTGGTTGGACAAGCCAGACTGTGGTTCTAGATGGGGAGCTGGAACCAGTGGTGTGGGCACAATGCTACTGAAGTGGCAAGAAATTTGAGATAGAAAAAAAATCCCCAAACATATCAATTTCAGCAAAAAATCCCTAAACATATCAATTTCAGCAACCACAGATTCATTTCATGCATGCACGCACACACACACAGACAGACAGACAGACACACACACACACACACACACACACACACACACACACACACACACACACACACACACACACACACACTCACACACACACATGTACACACACACACACACACACACACACACACACACTTACAGTTTAGCACTATCTTGCATGTGCACCTGCTTGCGTGTGCTTGCATTTGCACATAAAAGGTGATTTACACACACACATGTGCACGCACACATATACACGTGCACTCACACATACACACATGTGTGCTCACACACACACACACACACACACACACACACACACACACACACACACACACACACACACACACACACACGAAGCATATAAAAACTCTCCCACAGTATTTCTGACTGTTACACATGCACTACCCTTCATTCCCATTCTCACCAAAGCACCTCCTATAAAGCTCCCAACAAATGACAGTATTTGCTTATTTGCAGAGCCAGGATGAATGTTCTTCTGAGGGGTCTCATGCTACCATGTCAATCTAACAACAGTTACCATGAACTTGCTAATTCTGAAAATCGTAAGAGGCAATGATGTGGAGAAGAAATACAAAACTTGGTCATTATGAAAGGAGGGCATGAAGGGCACAGAACTTAAAACCTTTTTGAAAATGATGATCAGTGAGAGTGAAGAGGATGATGCGCTAGAGTTCCATTCTGGACTAAGACAACATGACAAGGCTGTACTCTATATCTTACGATGGTATCTGTGAGATACAGGCATGTACAGTGTTTCTGATAAAATTGATGCTACACTGTAGGTTGCATCCATTATGTGGATAAAATTCAGCCTTCTTGTTTCAGTATTCTTATCAGTGTGTGTGACATTTCAGTGTGCCTCTTTGTGCAACCTATAATTACTGTAAGTGAAAGTGGCAAGAAGAGTAGAACACTTCATGGCTCCCAAAATTGTGGATAATATATGCAGTGAACTAGTGCAGATATAGTGAAACATTGAAGAAAAGTGGGGTTGCAATTTTTTTTCCTTGATGCAGTTGTTGGTTATACTTACGGCTCTGATTCATACGTAAAGTTCTTACTAAAGTACAACTACAAGTCTTACCACACAGCAAGTGTACATAACCTTTGATGATAAGTGGTTTCACTTGCTAAAGTTGTTTACACAGAGGGGGGAAAGTTACCAAGCCAACAGGACTTGCCAAAGTGTTGAACAGAGTTTTAGTGTTGAGCCAAAACAAAATGTCACTGGAACCAGGGTTCCAGTAAAAATTTGAGTTTGCCAGGAATTGATAGTGTTGATAAAGAAAACAAAACAAAATTTCTGGCGTCTGTTACAAACAAAATTAAAAAGACACTTCCACAAATCAAAGCTTTGATAGAAACACCCAAGCCACAAGCACTTTCTTTGCCCCCCATGCTGACACCCCCTCCCCTTCCCTCACACACACACACACACACACACACACACACACACACACATCGAACAGCTTTCTTTCTTTGTTGATTTGTGATAAGAACCATTTTCTGTATAGCTATGAGCTTGAACAGTTCATTTAAATTTAGATATTTGGTATGCGTTTGATATTTAGATGAGAATATGTATTGGTGTTGCCACTGTGATCATGCAGACATTGGAGTTGTATGTTACGGACCAAACATGATTATCACTCTGTTTACAGGTGTGGACAACGAAGAAACAGTGTTGAGACGGAATATGGATGAGCCAACCGCCAACCAGTTCATTACTTCACTTGTGAAGTCTGTGCAGGCTCTGTGCAATGGTTACATTGACTTCTCTTCCACCGTTGAAGTTGTTGGCCATATTCATTTGAATATTGATCGCAAAGTCAAGTTGGACTATGTACTGACAGAAGAAAGTTAGCAAGGCTGTTGTGAGGATGCTGCTACTTTGTTTTCTAGCCACAGCTATCATTCCAAGCCACCAGGTGGTCTGACCAGTGAGGACTTGACAGAGAAGCCGGAAAGTGCTTTAACTCCAAAAAGTAGCAGTACAAACAGTAGTCGTCGTAAATCTCATCATGTGCCAAGGGTAGATGATTCAGAAAGTTTTAGCTTCACAAGTGTTTCTCAGGTCACCTCTCTCACACCCATACAATAATAACACTTCGGCAGCAGTAAATACAAAAGAAAAAATTGACACTTCCTACTCAAATAACTCAGATATATCCCATGAATCCACATCAGTGCTAAATATTGACAAGGAATCTTGGCGGACTGTGTCAAACAGTGTGCCGAGCAGTCAAGACAGACGACGTAAAAGTTCTTGTGGACTTATCACCTCTGCTGCAAAACGCAGACGCACCAGTCAAGAGGATTTAAAGTCTGAGCAGCCAGATCCCCTTCTTGTAGAAATCAAGGAGGAACCAGAAGATGATTTGCCAGTATACCAGGGCTCTGTAGTAGAAACGTCAGCAGAAGGTAAGACCGAATTTTTTAGATGAGGCATCCTGAATGTTTAGCATGTAATAATGGACAGTGAACTGTGAAGAAAAAGACTTTATGCTACAGGATCTAGATGATGGAAAAAAAAGAAAAATACTCTCCATTTCATGCTTTTCTCTGGGCCTTCTCTCTTACCTTCTTTCAATGTGTATCCCCATCCCCTCACATCCTCCTTTTACACTTAACCTGAGAGGTATTCATCTTAATTTTTTTCTTGATCACATATATATAATTTTTTTTTGTGTGTGCTGAGAAAAGAATATTATTTTCTGCAACACAGATAAAAAATTTTAAGATGGTGTAAACCACTAATAGGTGCATTTTGGTAAAACTGCCATTCAAATTAACGTTTTAGCAACATCTGATATCCATAGTTGAAATTTTAAGCATGTAGAGGGACAGGATTTATATCCCTTCTCCCTTTAGTTTTCATTTGGACACCCTACCTGAGTGTTCTTTATACAGGCTAGGCCCTGGGGAGCATTCTGAAACCTTGATCGAGAAATTTGTTTTAGAAAGACTGTCAGTTACAATTAAGAAAAAAAAAAGGTCTGAGGAGAGCAACCAAATTGTTTGACAATATTTTGTAAACGTTAGTTACTGAGAAAGATTGACAGTTTCAAAGTAAAGATGGTTAACATGAAATATGGCACAGACTTGAACTATAAATTTGTGAACTAATGAGACAGCAGTGACTAGAAATTTTTGACAAAATGGTCTTTTAGAAACACATGCTGATTAAATTTTTGAAAAATTGATAAGCTGACAGATGGTTGAACTATTTGGAATTAACTTCATTGAGAGTGAAAATATGCACAGAAAACTTTGTCTTTGAAAATTGTTTAGGACAGATGTCTACTAACTATATATATGAAATTTTGGCATTTGGTGATTAATCAATTCAAGTTCTTGTTGTGGGTGTATACACAGTATACTTACTGTAAGAAAAAAAAAAAAAAGCGCTATAACCATTTATAGATTAAAATAGTAAATTTTTAACATAGTTAAGGCCAGAAAGCCAAGACAGCTTGTTTGCTGGGCCTGTTTCTATTGCTTGAAATACACTGTGCTGAAGAATCAGTGCACTTGCTCAACTTCTAAAGGATCATGCTCCTCTTCCAGCTGTAAGATTATGTAGTCATAGAATGGAACGACGTAGATATAGCCGTGCATCTGGGCTGGAAGTGTAAGTCGCATTTGTAGGACATGTTTATGCTGTGTGAGTTGTAAAAAATTGATCAAAGCAAGCAACTGAACTAGTCTAGAACTGCTTGTAACTTGCTATAGTTTGACATGGTAAGCATATATACTAGTCACAACAAGTTAAGGGCCACAGGTCGATTTTGACCATTGCAAGAAAGGTACATGTATAAAAAATTTTATGACGAATGGACCAGCTAACCAGGTTACAAATGTAGCCTATCCGTCTGTGAAAGCACGTGCATCACGCTTTTACTCAGTCACTTTATGCATTGAGTGAAAGTCTTGTGAACATCAGTGATATTCGTGAATTTTTGTGTCAACGTTCGGCTGCTTTAGCATGACATGTTTTCAAGTTGTCCAGTTAGCCTTTTTTGTTTTTTTTTTTTTTTCAAATGTGAGTGTTTGCTGAATTATAAACTCTCTAGCGCTCAAAAGTCAGCAGAACCAAGACCAGGGCTGGTACTATCTCGATCTGAAGCAGTACAGTTTATACCCAACAGCCTCAGATGAGAGCTTCCCCCCCATGACTCATTTCCTAGGACTGCATGAGACTGTATCAGGTTCCAGTGATAGCATGATAAATTATCAAGACTGTGCCAGTATCCCCTATTATCTGTCGGCTTACAAAACAGTATTGTCTTTGAAATTCACAGTGTCTTCTGTTTTGCTGAAAGAGGATTCATTGTCCATATCAGTTAGAGGAAATTCATGGATGATCAAGCCGTTCAGTTGAAAGACTTGCATATATTCACCGTCATATTTCAGTTTCTAACCTTTACAGCAGTTATTTTTTCAGCAGCATGGAACTGTATTTCCATTGTGCCTATGTTTGTGCAATGATCTTGCAAGTTATGTTTCTGTGTGACATCTACCTTTGGACAAATGGCTGATTGACCAGTGAAATCATGCTGGAAAAACTTACTCTGTTCAACGCATCCATGGCTAGCAAAACAACCAGTACTCAGCCAGAGTGACAAAACTGTCTCTGCAAAGACATTCATGAATTTAGGGGTTTCCAAGAGTAGCTTCTTTATCCTGTGACAGCACCAGATTTTGCCAGTTTGTAAATTTATACTTTAGTTTATGCAGCTTTTGTCAGGCTTAGTCAACACACTCAGCGTAATTCCTTATGAGTTTTAAAGTCATTTGGTCAAGAGCATTGGGTAGTTGTCAGCTGGCAGAGTACTTAATTAGTTTGACAATTCCATTCACTGTTGAACGGAAATCTTACATGAATAAGAAAAAATGAAAAAAATGGACAAGCCTTTTTTTCATCCAGCTTAAAAAACAATCGGTTCCATTCAAGCTTTTTGCCAACATGCACTTTGGCGCATGGGAACATGAGATTCGTCAGGCTAGTTGCAAAGTAGAACCAATATTGATTGTGTGCTCAACCATCACACAACTGTCAAGTTCATGCCTTTTTCTATCTCGCTACCATCACTCAGTTCACTGAGTACCGTGCGCTGCTACATAAAGGGGGTGAGAAAGCGTTGATTCATGAAACGCGACAGAATTCTCACTGCGGAGGCAGCAGTCTCAAGAATGTGTCCATGAGGATGCAGGCTATATCGGTAAATTGCATGCATATTTACAAAGAATTCTGCAATAATTGCACCCCTGTAAATGAAGAACCGAGTTATGCTGTATTATTGTGTACAGTTGGTATTATGAATACAGTTGTATTTGTAAGTATTTTATTAGATGTTTTGTGCTAAATTGTATAATGTTTCATGTTTCAGATCTTGCAGCTCCTGACTTCAGTAGTGTTGTCATGGAATCATTGGATCATGTTGGTCAGAATGAAGTGACATCTTTTATGACTGGAACTCAAGGGCATCAAATGCAGCTTAAGCCTTACCCAGTCTTGCTGCATGCAACTCCAGAATTGAATTTGACAGCAGTTTCACAGCCAGTGCCAGGACTGTCAACCAACACACCACCGGTACCATCTACAAGCACAGGTAGGCTTCCTTCATTGTTCAGCATATATTCATTTCTGCGCATATTTCTGTTTGCATGCATGAGAGAAAGATTACATCAGACGTGAGAAAATTCTAAGAAAAAATTTATGGAAGAGCAGACAGCCTTCAGAATGACAGGGTTTATGGGTCAGTCTCTGGAAAGGGGTCAGATGGGGGTGTGATTATTCAAATGCGTGTGTTTTTCAATCTATCGTTTCATTTTACACATAATGACCTGAATATCATGGCACTTACATTACATAAGTATTATGCACAGAACCAACACTGTTGATTGCTTGGTTTGTATAAAAAAATCGCGAGAATGTGATCGACAACGCTGATTTTATGCTGCCATTTTGTTACATGAGTTTGTAACTGTTTTCACAAATGATGTATGAAAACTGCTAATAAAAGGAATTAGACATGATAAATTAGAAGTGCTGTGCTTGAATCAGAGTGAATGTGTGTAAATAACAAAAAAAAAAGCTTTGGGCATTAAGAAAAAAAAATGCGCCTAAAAATTTCACCTTTGGTCGCAACCATCGGCATCAGCACATCAGTTGTTGGAAATTCCACACGGATTGACATATATACATGTGCAAAAGAGTTGACTGGCTTATGATAAATAAAAAATGAGGAGTAAAATTGGTGAAATCTACAATTTGTTTGGTCCTGAAGATGAAGAATACGATTCTAAGATCAATTTCAAGTATGATTGTCAATTTGGCATCAACGATTAGGGCTACAACCGAGCTGTCTGTTGGACTACATTTTGAACGTCGCAAGGCGGGGGCGAAGATAGCTGCCTGTGTGTGTCAATACAACACTTGTGATTGGCTGGAAAAGTGTGCCGAGGTAAAAGTAAACGGCAGTATCCTCCATTCAGACACCAGTTTACGACCTGCCATTTTATACAGCAGGTGCTGAGTGAGAGTGTCGGTAGCAGCAAAGCAAGGGCAAAATTTGAATGTTTAAAAGCAGGTAAGTGGTCATTAAAAGTGGATCATTATTCATATATATGAAGTATTTATTAAACTGGATATTACATCTGACAGCATAATATGTCTGAACGATGATTTGTGGAAAATTCTGAAGCCAGACCTTTCGGCTCAAAGCCACGTGTGAGCGAAGCACAGAAATGTTTGTGACTGTGAGATGGCTATTTTTTATCGATTGTAGATCAGTCTTACTTTAGCAGATTGTATGATGAATGAGATGGCTATTTTTTATCGATTGTAGATCAGTCTTTCTTTAGCAGATTGTATGATGAATGCAAAATGTTTTGTAACTGACTTACCATTCAAAAGGATTTGATTTTCTTGTATTAACTGATTGAAAACAAGCATCATGTGGCAAAACCCTTGGACGTAAACTCGATGTCAACAAAATCGGTGCCATGATACAAATGAGAGGCTTTTGCAGAGCATTGAACAGAATTTTTTGTCATTTTCTCATTAATTGCAGTGTTTACTGTTTGCAGCGTCTGCATCTATTCCATTTAGTGAATTGGATATCATTTGTATGCAAATTTCTGCCTTATGATTATTGCAGATTGAATTATTAGTGCAGGATATTGTTGTAGTCATGGTCGTAAACTTGACATCTTAGAGAACGGAGTCAAGTTACAAACGAGAGGCTCCTCAGGATCTGGATCTGGATGCATATGTCACAGGAGCCAATCACAGCTATATGCACAAAAGGAACAGGGAAAGCGCAAAAATAGTTTACAGTGTCACCACTTTGTCCTAACAATCTTCTGTACAGGTTCAGGTCTTGATGAGTAGCCACAACAGATGTGTACACGTTTGAAAACTGGTTAAAATCTCATCTGCTGTCAAGATGCTTAGGAGGCAGGCAATGTTGATCTGTCAAGCGCTGATCTGCTGGCAGAGCCTGCTCTGACGATGTCCTCCTCTAGATAGTTCCAGTACACCACTGTCTGTACGAAGAAGGAATATGCATGCTATTCTGTGTTACTGAAAGGTAGCTGGAAGCCACAAGTGTTTCTGACCACGCAGCGTTCAATGATGTTGAAGACTTCGAAATCCTCATACTTGGCGGGTCGTGTCCATCTGCGGCCAGCACTCACAGGGGTCAGGTTTGAGGGGGAGTGGCAGGGATGAGATCTCCAGCTATCTTGAACATCAGGCCTGGTGGTGTCTGTCTGCGACAATCAGCCAGTGGGGGGAGATTCAAATCCCGCAGCATTCAGCTTATGTAACCTGGGTCTCTAGTCCTGTAATCTTTTGTGATGGACAGTGCTGCCTGTCTCTGTACCCTCTCCAACTTCTCTATGTCCTGTTGGTAGTATGGGTCCCACGCTGTTGCTGCATTTTCTAGTCTGGATCTCCCTAGTGCAATGTAAGCCAGGTGCCTGCAGTCCTTTGGGCAATTCTGGCATAGGAAGCCCACGGTTGATCTGGCTTTTCGAGAGATGTTGGTGCTGTTTTGTTCCCATTTTAGATCATCTGAGATGAGCACTCCTAGACCTGTATGGATTTTGCTGAACCTGTTTCAGGAAGACTCAATTGACGCTGTACATGTTGGTTGACTTGCTTCGGGAGAAGGGGATGTAACATTTCTGTGCGTTGAAGCGCATCCCATATCTCTTGGCCCAGTCCTAAAGGTGTCTCAGGTCATCCTGCAGGGTGATGTGGTCCTGAAGGGTGTTGATGTTGCAGTCCAGTAGGCAGTCATCCATGAAGAGTCGTACTTTTGACTTCACTGCTTCCAGTAGGTAACTGGTATGGCACAGGAAGAGTGCCTCAGCACAGTTTCCTGGGGGACACCAGAGTCGACAGCTACCTCGCCTGATGCCTCTCCCTCCAGGACCACACACATTCTCCTTTTTGTGAGGAAGTTGGTAAACCATTCATGAATAGGTCCTTGTACTTCAGAATGGTCGAGTTTGTGGAGTAACTTGTTGTGAGGTACTGTGTCAAAGGCTTTACTGAAGTATAGTATCACCACATCGGTTTGCTTCCCGGCGTCTAAGACTGGAAGAGATCATGCATTGTGGTAATTAGCTGAGTCTCACAGGAGTAGCCAGATCTGAAACTGTGGTTCCTGTCTGTCAGTATGTTGTGCTTCTCCATATGGTTTCAAAGGTGATGACAGATGATGTGTTTAAGGAGTTTACACTTACAGGCCACTGAAGTTAGAAAACTGGCCTGTAGTTCTCTGCCTTGTTTCTGTCTCCTTTCTTGAAAACTGTTAAGATGTTTCCTGACAGCCAATCCTCTGGGAACTGGCTGGTGTGTATGGAGCGCCTTTAGATGCAGGTCAGGGCAGGAGCGATGGCGTCAGCGCAGGTCTTGAGGATT
Organism: Conus betulinus; assembly: GCA_016801955.1. Taxonomy (NCBI): domain Eukaryota; kingdom Metazoa; phylum Mollusca; class Gastropoda; order Neogastropoda; family Conidae; genus Conus; species Conus betulinus. The sequence goes on along the minus strand of JADBJO010000147.1, from coordinate 11,659 downwards.
CTGTCTGGTATTCCATCCAATCCACATGCTTTTGCCGTATTCAAGTTCTTCAGCAGCTTGGCTACGCCGTTTGTATCGATGATGAGCTCATCCAAAGTTGGAAAGGGTGCCCCATTCATCTTGGGAAGTGGCATCCCGTCATCTGGTGTGAAGACAGGTTTGAACTGATTCAACAAGATCTATGCTTGGTCGCGCCATCACTCTGGAGGGTCGTGCCTTTCTTCAGTGGTGCCACACCAGTTCTGTCGTGGCGTTTAGACTTGACGTAGTTCCAGAAGAGCTTCGTGTTGTATTCCAGAGTCCTTCTTCTATTGTGTTGTTGATGTACTCCCACTCTATAGCTCTCATCCGTCTCTTGACTCTATAGTTCTCATCTGTCTCCTGCATTCTTTTTTGGAAATATCTGTAGTCCTCCCATTTTCTGGTCTTCTTTGCTTGCTTACATAATCTTTTCTCCTTCCTGAGCAGGCATTTGACCTCTTTGTTGATCCATTGGTAGCGGTGGTTTCTCCGCTGTATGTATGAGGGGATGTTTTCTTCCATGGCTGAGAGCAGCAACGTCTTGAAGTCAGTCCACATGTTGTCTATGCTGGCTCCTTCCTCATCCCATGTTGTTGATCCTCTTTGTGATATGCCCCATCACTGCATTTAGGTTTTCCCAGTTTGCTCTAGAGTACAAATAGCGGCGTCTAGGTTTGCCCCTCAGTCGCTGTGGCTGGTTATCAAAATCTGTTACTACTGCCTCATGGTCTGATATTCCTGGAACTGAAGCAGTGCCTTTCAAGAAGGATGGATTTGTCGTGAAGACAAGGTCCAATATGTTGGTTTTCCCCATGGGCTCGTCATGTACCTGTGTGAGCTGTGCTGTTGCTGTCAAGTCTATCAGGTTCTGCTGGATCTGGAGATCTGGGGCTCCTGGGTTCACAGTAGCTGTGTTCCAGTCATTGTCCAGACAATTAAGTCACCCGCAAGCAGAATCTGCTGCTGTTTGGAGTTCCCGGTAACCTGTAATGTCCGATCTAGTTCCATCAAGTCCCAGGTAGAGCGTTGTGGCATTTAGAAGCACCCAACGAGCAACTCTTTACTCTGTTGAAGTTTGATTTTTGCTCAAACCATCTCACAAGCTCCTTTTAGTTCAGGTATGGCTGATGAGGTTAAGCTTTTGTGTATAAGGATGAACACGCTTCCAGCTAGTGTTGTCCTGTCCTCTCTATATGGTTCATATTTTTCTGGAAAGACCTCGTTTTCCCCTATGCCTGTCTTTATCCATGGCTGATCCGAATATCACATCTCGGATATGATGAGTCAACCAAGGCTATGATTTCCACTCTCTTGTTGACTATACTATGGAAATTTAGGTTCAAGACTTGGAGGTTCCGCTTCTTGGGTGCCTCAAAAAAGGAGTGACATCACTTTTGTCATTCTCCTTTGTGCTTCTGCTTTCTGTGGTTTGCTGGTGGCTTTTGGGACGCTGCGACTCATCCTGTGGGGGCCGTCTAACTTTAAACTATGGGCGGTTTTCCTGGAAAGCTCACTTACTGTCCTGTCCCCTGGTTTTCAGGGGACTTAAGTGGTTTGATGAGTTGAATGAGTTGATACTGTGGTTTGACAAGGGGTGGTAGTAGTTTGACGTGCTTAGAGAGTAACTTTGGAAGGTGGAAATGCTAGGGTTTGAACTGTGGCATTTATTGCAAATCCAGTTGATACTGGGTCTTTTCAGAAGGCTGAAGTCAGCTGTGTAGAGTTCAGTGCAATTCTTGTGATACCAGATACTGCAGTCATCGCTTGCGATGCCAGGGTCATTCCATGACAGTATTGACACATTCCTTTCGCACACCCCACAGGAAAAATTTGGGGGGGTGTGGACCCGAGTTTGCATGGACATCTCCAGCTGGTGTCAATGAAAGTAGCAAAACAGCACTGACCTGTCTGTGTCGAAGGCAGGTTTTAGGGCTTTCCTAACGTTCCTGCATGCTGCAAGGGGTGTGGGTGTGCGAAAAATGGTGTTCTCCAGCTCCCAGCACAAGGTGTGCGCATAGAACACAAACAGCAGAAACACACCAGTTGTTAACACAGTCATTTTCCAGTCACTTCATTTCGACATGATGCCTTGGTAGGAGCTTCACCTAAGCAATGTTTCTGTCCACCATAGTTTATGAATGTCAGTAATCTGACAAGCTCACGCTTCCATTATAGAGGAGTTTTGTTTACATTGAGTAGGTTGAACTTCTTGGTATTTACACTAATTTTGTGGTGGAAAAGCAAAGTTGCCTTTGATTTCAGTGGCCAGATGTTTAGCGCTGTAATTTTCTACAATTTGGTGGCTTAATTTTGTGGTTAAATCATAGATTTCTTAATTTCTGTCTCAGAGAAAATTTCCAGTGGTGTTGACTTCTGTGCATGCGCTCTCTCCATTGAAGGGCTGTGAAAAATGTTATCTCTTTTTCTTTTTTTTTTGGTAAAATTATCTGACTAAAACACCTGGATATACCTGCCATGTTATAAGCGCAGATTAATTTTTTCAGTTGCTTTATCAAAAGACTTGTCGCTCCCATCCTGACACTGCTGTTCAGAACCTCCATGGACACAGGCATCGTACCAGAAGACTGGAGATCAGCCAACATTGCCCCAGTCTTTGAAAAGGGCGAACATTACGATCTAGCTAATTATCACCCAGTATCATTGACCAGCATCCCATGGAAGATCATGGAACATGTCATCGTCAGCTCACTCATGGACCATCTAGAGAACGACAACATCCTTTCTGCCAGGCAGCACAGCTTTCGTCGTAAAAGATCTTGCAAAACCCAGCTGCTGGAGTTCATGGAGGAGCTGACCGAGAATGTGGAAGCCTGCCAGCAAACTGACATCGTGGTAATGGACTTTGCGAAAGCCTTCGACAAGGTTAATCATTCCCTCCTCCTGCATAAACTGCACCATTATGGAGTTCGAGGCCATGTTAACAGATGGATCGGAAGCTTTCTACAAGACCCGAAGCAGGCTGTGGTGGCTGACGGTATGAAGTCAGACTCAGTTGCCATGAAATCTGGAGTACCCCAAGGCTCCGTTCTTGGGCCAATCTTGTTCTTGGTTTACATAAACGACTTGCCCGGAGTTATCTCCTCATCCACGAGACTTTTAGCAGATGACACTGTCGTCTACAGGTCAATAACAGCAGGCCAAGACCAGGCCCAACTACAGACAGACTTCCAACAGTTAGAGAAATGGGAGAGAAATTGGGATATGTCATTCCACCCGGGAAATGTACCACCCTCCTGGTTATCAGTCCCAAGAGAGAGAAGAAGCTGCTGACACCATCGTACCAGGTGCACAACCAGAGTCTTGCCCATGTCACCTCGGTGAAGTATTTGGTGGTCACAGTCACGCAAGACCAAGACCTAGATTGCACAAACAACGCCAACAAAACATTAGGGTTTTTGTGAAGAAAGCTCAGAGTCAGTAACATCAGACTCAAAGAGAGAGCCTATAAGGCAATGGTGCGGCCTGTTCTCGACTACGCAAGTACTGAGTGGGACCTGTACAAAGGACAGATCACAAAAATTGAGGCTATACAACGAAGATCAGCACGTTTCGTTTTAAATTGCTACAAAAGAACCGTTAGCGTCTCGTACATGTTACACCACCTCGGATGGGCATCCCTACAAAGCCAACGTAAGATCGCAAGGCTCACCATGATGTACAAAATCATTAACAACATGGTCCAGGTGGATTTTGGCAAAATTCGTAAATCCTAGCAGCCGAAGTTGAGAGCATCTAAGGAGAGGGACAGAAGAGCACACTCAGAGCAGCTTGCTAGACTTCAGTGTCAACAGGACTACCGAAGTTATTCGTTCTCCCCATGAACTATCCCTGTGTGGAACAATTCACTGACTGAGGCTGTTGTTGGAGCTGCTGTTTTTTTGGCGTGTTCATGTCGGGAGCTCATAAACTCCACCAGTAGTCATAAGCTGTTGGTTTGTTTGTTTGTTTGTTTTTTGCGCCTGCCCCTCCGTTACAAGTGTTGGAATAATCAGCCTGTTGATTGAGGACACTATACGGATGAAGATGAAGATGGCCGTAAACCTGATGTAATGCTGATCAGTTGCATTATGACCAAGAGCTGCCGACAGATTTTGCCTTTTTTAAAATTTTTATTTTTTTTTATAATATTTGAAAAATTAATTAGTTTCATATATGTTATACCCCATTTGACAATTTTCAGACAATTCTTCATTCATTTTATTAACTCTTTGTACAGTATTATTTTTGAATTGGGGAAAGCATGAATTTGATATCGTGGTTGTAACCATGACACCAGAATGTTCAGTGTCTATGTTATGACCACAGCAAATATGAAAAATATGATTTGTATGACGCGCAGTGGTTGTTATTTTTTTTAATAATGAATTTTTTTTTTTTCAAAATCTCAGTTATTTTCACAAAGGAATTACGGCCTATTTTAGTCTCCTTAACACATGTGAAAGAACATTCAGATCTAGGTTCCTGAGCTTTGTCGCACTGCTGTATCACAGTTTGTCTGCTGTATAACAATGAAATACATAAAATAAATCTGGCATCTATGCACATGAGGTCAAATATTATAGAACTAATGCATGAGGTTTATGTTATTATAGTCATGGAAGAAGGGGAAGGATCTCTGAGGAAGAGCACACGCCTGAAGCAGAAACAAGTGTCTGCTGCACCAAGCCAGCCACCGCTTGGTTCTGAGGCATCCCATCCCACGATCCCCTCCCAGTCCTTTCCATCTCCATCATCCCCTACCCCACCCAAAAGTAGGAAAGAAAAACAGCAAGGGAAATAAACAAAGATTACAGAAAGAAAATTAAGCTGAATGCTGAAAAGTATGCAGAACATGTAGAAAAAAAACAAGAAAAAATGCCAGTTGTACAGACAGGAAATAATGGCAGATGAAGAGAAAAGGAAAAGAAACGGTGAAATGGCCAGGATGAGAATGGCCAAAATGAGGGAGGAAGAAGCAGGAAAAATTACATGGCAGCACAAATAAAATGAAAACTTGCCAAGATGAGGGTAGTGAAAATAAGAGAGAGAACAATGGAAGCTGTCCAAGCAAGAGAACGGGCTAACTGGACTCCCTCAAAAAAAGGCAGATGTTAACAGAAAAGGAGGCACCAACGACAAGAGCAAAAAAACAGATGAAGGAGGCTGCAAAGTTGGCAGAGAAGCAAGCTTCTGTGCATGAATTTGAACAGCCAGCAATAACACCACCTGATCATACCACCTCAGCAAGCCAGAAAATGTTTGTTACATTTAATATATATTTTATTATTGGTTTCAGACAATGGTTTAACCCTTACACCACCGACCGTGGCCAAATGGTTGGGAGAGACAGGTGACGAGAGAGAAGACTAGATGCCCACTTACTACGCGTGTGCCCCAGTGTTCTGGTGTTGAGCCAGTCAGAACCGATTGACTGTTCACTAACTATGTGAGGGAATGAACAAAGACTTAAGGCAATGAACTTCACACACACGCTGTGGGCCGACTCTTGCTGGTCGAGCTTGAAGGGGGCATGGCCAACTGATATTTGAGAGGCGAGAGCAGCAGCAGAGACATGTTTGAGTGGGTTTTATGATCAGCTGAATGATCCTCAAGGGTTCAGAGACCAACAGGCACATGAATAACTTTGTGTTTTAAAAAAATATTACTGTTGAGAGCAAAAGAAGAAACATAACATTTATTTTCTTTTATTTTTTTTTTTTTTTTTTTTTTTTGGCACTTGAAATTACTAAAAATTTGAAATTGTTGTTGACCTACCATTACTAACATGTTATGATATAATAAAAGTACAGTGTATCTTCTCCATTTTACAAAAAAATAACATGAGAATGGTTGTTTAGTTCCAGAGATATCTGCGTTTCACATATGTTGGTGGTATAAAATAAGAGCTTTTTTTAAAAAAATGGCTGGCAATGGGGATTTATGCAAAATAGAATGTCTGGCGGTGAAAGGGTTAACTTAGAAAAAAAAATGCTAACTGCCTTTGTGTCCGATATACAGGCAACAAAATGTTCACATCTTGGTTGTAACACTGGACAGCACACTCTTTGTTTTGGTTCTAACACAGACATTACATACCTTAAAGAACACTTATAGAAGAAAAGATTATTTTGACTTTTTCCTGTGAAAAAAAAAATCTAACATGAACAAAATTAAATTTTAAAAAAAAAATAAAAAAAGAAAGGAAAAAAAAAACTATTTGTGTTTGAGACATCGCACACAATTAAAAAAAAATCAACAGAACACTTAATGAAATGCCACATTATCCTCCTCCTGCAAAGTCAACAAGAACAAAGTCATTTTGAGAAAGAGTAATGTCATCTGGCAGTAATATCAGGGTTTTGCATGATCTTGACCACATCCTTTTCTTCCGCCCAAGTTATGAGGTCTTTGTCAGGCTAGGGTAGTAATTGCTGCGTGACTTCAGCCACTTGATCTGTAGTTCCCGAGTTTTTTTATCATGGAGCAGCACCTAAAAACAAAATATGAATGCATGTGTCTAATAATTTTATGTGTCTAATAAATTTGCAATTGTAAAAAGTGGCAAAGTGAAATGAAATTCATCTCTCATTATACATTATCTTAACACTGACTAAATAACCATTTTCATGCATACCAAAACTATTTTAGATTAATATCTCAGAATTTTCGTCTCTTTAGCGTGTGCATGTCTCGAATTTTGCCTTTTGAAGCATATGAAGCTTATCAATTACCAGATGATATGATACAACATTCAGCTGATTAATTACCAGATGATACAATACAACACTTGTTTGATAAATAAAAAAATGAAATGTCATTGCCTTGTGTGTGTGTGTGTGTGTGTGTGTGTGTGTTCTTTTTCTCTGTGTGGTTTGTCTGCATGTGTATCTTTTCAGAATTTTTTTTAGGTCTAGTGTGTCCATTTTTTTTTAGAAAAAAAATGTTGCACTTCATTCATTTTTCCAGTAACATCAAGTTATGAAGTTGGCAAGACCCAGATTCAAGATTCAATATGCATTCAGTGTTGTTGAGAGTTTTTGTGCTTGGAGAATTCATCTGTGAGAAAGTGTTTTTGTTCTACAGCTGTCGGTGCCTACCTCCATTATAAGACCCCTCCAGTTTACGACCGAATGTTCTGGACATTTTGAAGGTCTTATAATAGAGGTTTGACTGTGCAAGAAAATCAAATCCCGTTTGATGCTAGGTTAGTTACAAAACTTTTTTCATTCATCATACAATCTGCTAAAGTAAGACTGATCTATAATTGATGAAAAAAGAATAGCCATCTCACGAATCACAACGTTTTTTTTTGCGCTTTGGTCCCATGTGGCTTTGAGTCGAAAGGTCTGGCTTTGGAATTTTCCACAAATCTTTGTTCAGAGACATACCATGTTGTCAGCTGTAATATCCAGTTTCATAAATACTTCATATATAAGTAACATGATCCACTTTTAATGACCACGTACCTGCTCCAAACATTCAAATTTGCCCTTGCTTTGCTGCTACAGACACTCTCACTTGGGACCTGTTGTTGAAACACACCGGTTGCAACTAGAGTCTGAATGGAGGACACTGCCGTTTTAGCTCGGCGCACTTTTCCAGCCGATCACAAGTGTTGTATTGACACACACAGGCTGTAAAACATAATCTTCCGCGATTCTGCAGTCTCCAGAAGTTAAGAATAGCCTTGCGACATTCAAAAAGTAGTCTAACAGATATCTTGGTCGTAACCCAAGTTGTTGACACAAAATTGACATTCATTCTTTAAATCAGTCTTAGAATCATATTCTTAATCTTCAGGACCAAATAAATTGTAGATTTCACTGATTTACTCCTCATTTTTATTTCTTGTAAGTCAGTCAACTCTGTTGCACATATAAATTCATCCGCGTTAGATTTCCAACAACTGACGTGTTGACGCCGATGGTTATATGACCAAGAGGTGAAATCCTTAGGTGCATTTTTCCTTAATGCCTCAAACTTGTTTTGTTATTTACACGCGCACACACACACACACACACACACACACACACACACACACACACACACACACTGATTCAAACATAAAACGTGCAATTCATCATGTTTAATTCCTTTTATTAGTGGTTTTCATGCATCATTTGTGAAAAGAAAGTTATACACAAACTCATGTAACAAAACAACAGCACAAAATTGGCGTTGTCAGTCACATTCTCATATTCTTTTAATACAGCCAAGCGATCAACAGCGTTTGTTCTGTGCATGGTGTTTATGTAATGTATGTGCCATGATATTGAGGTAAGTATGTGTAAAATGAAACAATAGATTGAACAGCACACACATTTGAATAATTCCCCCCCCCCCCCCCCCCCCCCCCCCCCCCCCCCCAGTTTTTGACCCCCCTTTCCAGAGACTGACCCAAGGACCTAATATCCAATTTATGCTAGGTTTTGAAGTCAAAGTAGAAATTAATTTTTGACCTTTATGTAACACAAGCCGACCCCCTTTCAGGAGACTGACCCTCATACAATTTGCAATTTCAGTATTATTCTTTTCAGACCCATTGCTTTTCTCCTCATTGCTTGTAAGCGATCTGATTTGAGCCTCTGTCTCTCATGCTAATTGATTTCTGTGACCAGTCCTTTTTTCATATCCATTTTGGGCTTCGGAGTCTGAATATTCTAATTTGGAAAGAAACATTGAATTACTTAATTATTAAAGTATGGTAGATAAATGTACATCTGCTATCAGTGTTCAGAGTTATGAAACAAATATGTTATGAAACTGAGCCAGAGGTTGGTTCACATCAGATAGTGTGGCATTTTTTTTTTTTCCTTCTCATATACTACTACAGTATGTAGTCCTTCATAACGTCCCCAGGCCCACAACCTCACCCCTCAGTCCTGATGCCTTAACCCCTTTAGCCAACACCTTTCAAGTATTCTTTATAGAATTGTTCAAGAATCAGTTTTTAATAAACCTGTTCCGTTATAAGTTCTTTCATGTAAAAAATGTTTTTGATTGTGTTAAATGCTCAACTAATTTATGATATTCTTTCTTTTTGAATACAGTAGAACCTCTAAACAAACTATTCTATAAGGGCTTCATTATCTTATTGACCCCCAAATCCATGACTGATGGTTGCTGAGACACACACAGTATTAATAGTATTTACTTTTAGTTTTACAGTTTCTGTTTGCCATGTGACTTATCTTCGATGCTGTAAAGGTCTACCATCTGCAATCTCTTTTTGGTAAAAGACTGAAAAACAGTTAGATCGCTAAAACGGACACTTCGTTTGCTGTTAACTTAAAACACTTACTTTCACGGAAAGTCAGTGACAAAGTCAATGTTCATTTTGATATTATCTACAATTTGCATACTTTTCCAGCTAAGGGACGTACCACATCACATATTACACCATCAGGCGACAAAACAAACTGGGTTTGGTGTCACACTGAATAATGAGGTCAATGTCTGTCAGCCATAAACACTTATAAAGAATGTTTTAGATAGTAACCCTGGTAGCACTATGCCTGTGCAGTTTTAGGATGGGTTTTATCCAGACTATGTGGCTCAGCCATAAACTTTCTTTCTTTTTTTTTTTTTTTTTTTTTTTTTAAAGTAATAACCCTACTAGCGCTATTCCTGGGCAGTTCTGGGATGGGTTCACTCACACTGTGCCCAAACCAGTCTGGCATTTTTAAACAGATGACATGATTAGCTTGTCATTATTTATAAGCATGTGGTAGATGGGTAAGTTCTTGCCATATCACATCATCAGAAAACGTTGAATTTGATGTATTACGGGAACTTGGTGAAAGGAGGTATTGTATATCAACTGTATGATCTGACCTGGTTTGCAGATGGCATCTACCATAATTTGAAAATGAAATCAGAGACTTAAGTTACTTGGTGATACTAACAGAGTGAGAAAGGATTTGAGAAATCGAAAGAGAAATGGACAAATTGGGGTAGAGATCTGAGCATTTTCAGTTGACAGTTTGAGAGAGGGCAATCATCACAGGAATTGAACTTTGCAAGTTTGCTGATCCAGCTTTGAGATATTAGGGTCTGGAAACTAGACTATTTCATTTTTTGCTGTTTTAAGTGATTTTTAGACAGTGGATCCTGAGACCAAGAAATAATTACAGATCATGTGGACATGCGTGAAAATAGGTCCTTAATAATGTTTTTGTCATTGGAAACCAACATCTTGGGAAGATATGGAATTGTTTATGTGCATGACGAGAAGAATTGTGCTCGTCCTTCAGTTGAACTTTTCTGAATGCTGGATGACTGACAAAGACAAACATATGCATATATTCGGAAAACTTGTGTCCAAAGAGAGAGCCAACTTGTTGACATTTTTCATCATGCAAACAAGGCAGAACATGGGAGGCATGGTCGGCCAAAGCATAACCCTCTGGTTCGAATCCCTCAGAGTCATGTGGGTCGGCTCCTACCCAGAGTTGAGTTTGCTGCGGACTCAGTTGGGAAGACTGGGACCACACAGTCGGTTTCATCCACTTAATGGATGCGTTTCTGAGAGTGTTGCTCAAATTTCCTGACCAACACTGCAGGTGCCTGTATCTCTCGGGCCTGGTTGACGCCGGGATATATTATGAAAGGAAGCGTAGAGTACAGCCCTGTCATGTAGTCTCAGAACGAAATGGAAATCCGTAGCATCATCTTAATCATCCTCATTCTCATCGATCAGCATAAAAAAAATGTCTCAAATTTCTGTGGCCCTTCATGCCCTGCTCTCATGGTGACCTCAATTTCGATGTCCTCTCCATGTCTGTGGCCTTGGTTTGGTTCCGTCGGGGTCACCAGTATCGTGGTGTCTGCGTATGTAGATCAGAACAGGCGCCACTGAACACCACCGAAGTGACTCTGCAGCAGTGCAGAGTCTCCTCTGGTGGGTTGCCTCTTGACGACTTGACATTGACTGCTCCCTGTGGATTGCCGGTGCCGGGGCTGTCCGGGCTGTGGCTGTGGACAGGGTGTCGGAATGAGCGGCGTGGGTGCACTGTTTCTGAGGTGGCGCAGAGGTTGGGACAATATGCATAACTTTTCAGCCGTTAGTATTTGAACATGACATTCAGAATAAAAAACTGTTAGTAATTGAATAAAGAATAATATAAACAGAACTTTGTGTGCTTGTGAGTGTTTGATTAGGTGCATACCTGTGTAGAATGTGAAAAAAAAAAAACAGTAGCACAGCCTGCTTGACATTCTCAAGAGCTTTTTCACAAATAATCCAGTGAGTGATGTTCCACAGTATTCAGAAATAAGTTGCAGCCCTTTTCAAGGGAAAGTCAGTGTGAATTATACCCATTTTCCATGCAGGTAATCCTGGTAAGAATGAATAAGTACAGTTCAGTTTTCCCATTGAAATAATGTGCTGATAACACACACACACACTCACCACACACCACACACACACACACACACACACACACCACACACTCACCTCATACTCCACACACACACACAACACAACACACACACACACACACACACCAAAAAATGATCACTATCAACAAATGTAATAGCTAGCCCACCACTATGATCGTTTCACGTTTGAAAGGTTTAGGATCATCTGGAAGCGCTGCATTGAGGATTTTTTTCCTCTCTGAATGGCATCTTGAAGTTC
>JADBJO010000146.1:1031699-1039199 GCA_016801955.1 Conus betulinus | reverse complement strand
AGAAGGAATTTGAAGTATCTCCACTGATTAACATGGACAGACAAATCACAAGACAAAACACGACCTCCTAGATCTTCTTCAGGAAAGGTAAACAATTTGAAAAGACAAGTGACCGCTCGTTTGTCGTTGTCATTGTCCTGAATGTTGTGTCTCTTGCCTGAAGCAGACCTCAGAGGTCGACACGCGTCGTGTTTTGTCTCGTTATCTGTTTGTCCATGGTAACCGGCGGAGTCACTTTAAATTCCTTTCAATTTTTTTTTCCGTTTCCTCCTGCAGTCGCCTCCCTTTGAAACGAGGTCTCCTCAGGTCTGCTGCTACAAACTCTTCAACGGACTCACCTGACCTCAGGTCTGCTACAAACTCTTTAATGGACTCACCTGTCCTCAAGACTGCTACAAACTCTTCAACGGACGGACTCACCTGTCCTCAGGTCTGCTACAAACTCGTCAGTGGACTCACCTGACCTCAGGTCTGCCGCAAACTCTTCAATGGACTCACCTGTCCTCAGGTCTGCTACAAACTCTTCAACGGACTCACCTGACCTCAGGTCTGCTACAAACTCTTCAACAGGCTCACCTGTCCTCAGGTCTGCCACAAACTCTTCAATGGACTCACCTGTCCTCAGGTCTGCCACAAACTCTTCAGTGGACTCACCTGTCCTCAAGTCTGCTACAAACTCTTCAATGGACTCACCTGTCCTCAGGTCTGCCACAAACTCTTCAGTGGACTCACCTGTCCTCAAGTCTGCCACAAACTCTTCAATGGACTCACCTGTCCTCGGGTCTGCCGCAAACTCTTCAACGGACTCATCTGTCCTCAGGTCTGCCACAAACCCTTCAGTGGACTCACCTGCTGTCTGGTGTCGGCGAATAGCTCAGTTGGTAGAGCGCCGGATTCGTGATCCTGGGGTTGCGGGTTCGAATTTCGGTACAAGGGATTTTTTCCCTGGGAGTTAACATTGGTTCTGACTCCATTCCCCATACAGTCCTTCGAATGAGACCACCATAAACCGAGGTTCCGTGTGTGAACGCACGCACAACATCTTGCACACACACGTAAAATCCCATCACCAACTTTCGGAAGAGAAGGCCAGTTTGGCCGTTGGTATGGATGACACGTTACACATAGCATGCACCTTCCCCGAAGCTGGAGTATGGCTGCCTAAATGGCGGGATCAAAAACGGTCATACACACAAAACTCCACTGCCTGTCTATACAGGCAGTGTCCGCAGGAGTATCAGCCTGCGTAGGCAGAAAGAAAGAAAGAAAGAAGGGGAACGCTAGGCAGGGTTCATTGGTAAACCCCACACAATGATCTTCGTGAGAACTGTGTGTCCTTGTCACTTTTTTGTCACCGTGTCGTCAGCAAATGACAGACCTTCGTAAGTGTCCAAAGCATCTAGGCCGATACGGGAGAGACAAACGTCTGCCCTGTACGCTGGATCGTCTTCCCTGTGACTGTGAGTTCATTAACAAAAATATGTATGGTACTGTGATCTACAACAGTCCCATGTTCGCGCACTTTATTCCTTTGAAGGCATTAGAATTGTTTAATTATGCTGTTGGTCTGCTCAGTCGTAACTGTAACGGTGCACTGAATGTTTTAATGAATATATGGGAGGGAAAAAAAAATGGATGTTGTATGGGAAAAGAACATCAATTTAAATGCAACTGCAGGATGTTATGAATACTTAAACCTGTTTCGACTCCGTTTTTACTTTTGGCATGTAAACGTGAAAGAACCATGAGAAATGTATCAATTCTCTTACACAAAGCGTTTCAACTGCAGCAGGTAGCTAACTGGTCAAATGCTATCTTTAGCCTTATGACTGGCATGGAACCCTTTTTTGTGTGAAATGATTGCTCAGTTACTCCCCTTCATGAGAGGTCTATACATAGATATACATAGATAAAACATCTGAATCTTGTCTCTTCACTTCTTCTTTCTTCAAACTGACTGTCCATGTGTCTGTTTGTCTGTCTGCCTGCCTGCAAGTCTGTCTGTCTGTCTGTCTGTCTGTCTCTCTCTCTCTCTCTCTCTCTCCCACCCCTCCCACCCCTGTCTCTCCTCTCCTTCTCTCCCCCCCCCCCCCCCCAGTCATCTCTCTCCCCTCCCTTCGTCTCTGTCAATGTCTTTTGTTGGTCTGTCTGTCTGTCTGTCTGTCTGTCTGTCTGTCTGTCTGTCTGCTGTCTGTCTGTCTCTCTCTCTCTCTCTCTCTCTCTCTCTCTTCCCCCCTTTCCCTCAGTCTCCCCCCCCCCTTCCTCTCTGTCACTGTCTTTGTCTGTCTGATGTCTCTCAGTCAGTCTCTCTCTCTCTCTCTCTCTCTCTCTCTCTCTCTCTCTCGCTCTCTCTCTCTCCAGTCTTATCCTGCCCCTTTTCTCCCCACCCCCTTTCCCTCGTCTCTGTTGATTGATCAGTAGTGTCTGAAAAATAACGAACCAAAACAAAAAAAACAACACAACAAAATCCTGTTTGAAGTATAGTAGAGACTGTCAACAGCGGAATGTCGGTTGACACGTCTCGCGACAAACTCTCCCAATTAAAACTGGAGAAGCTTCTGAGACCCAGCTATTAACACTGTAGTGCTGTGTGTGTGTGTGTGTGGTGTGTGTGTGTGTGTGTGTGTGTGTGTGTGTGTGTGTGTGTGTGGAGAGAGAGAGAGATAACATACTTTATGAGCCCCATTGATTTTCTGTCACGTTCACTACCACCCCACCCCACCCCACCCCCCACCATCCCCATAGCGTCCTTCCCGTCCCCCCTCCGCCACCATCCGTTCCTCTCTTCCCCACCCTGTCCCCCCCCTCCCCTGTCCCCTCTACGCCCTATTCGTCAACTTGACGTGTGTCAGTGGCTAGGGGAGACTACTGTTGTAATCAGTTTCGTGCCGATATCTCCATCGTCGTCGTCGCAACGACGAAATGTTTCATAAGCGGGCGCACACGTTCGCGCGCGCGCGCTCACGCACGCACGCACGCTTGTTAGATCTCTCTGCCCCTTCCCTCTTCACTTTCTTCTGCTGCTCCTCCTCTTTCGCACTTCTCCCTCCTCCTCCCCCCCCCCCCCCCTCCTCCTCCTTCTTCTCCCTCCTCCTCCTCCTCCCTCCTCCTCCTCTTCTTCTTCTTCTCCTCCTCCCTCCTCCTCTTGTTTCTGCTTTTCTTCCGCTGCTTCTGCTTGGGGCTTCTTCTCTCCTTTTCCCCGCCCCCCTCCCCTCCCTCCTCCTCCTCCTCCTCCTCTTCTTCTCTTCTTCTTCTTCTTCTTCTTCTGCTGCTGCTGCTGCTGCTGCTTTTTCATTTTCCTTCTCTTCTTCTCCTTCTTCTTTCTTCTTCTTCTTCTCTTCTTCTTCTTCTTCTTCTCTTCTTCTCCCCCCCCCCCCCTCTTCATCTCTATTCCAGTTTTCCTCCCTCGTTCACACACCCATATGCGAAGGGTTTTTTTTTTTTTTTTTTTTTTGTAAATTGTTGCCCGCATGTATTGTTATCATAAAAATCAGTGAACAAAACAAATGGCATTATCGAAAAAAAAACAAACCTTACATATGTACTTCCGATCACAAAGAAAAAAAAAATTCTATTCATTAAAAAATGTGAGTCAGGGAGGGAAGGGGTGTGTGGTCCTCCCCCCTCCCTGAGATGCCGCATGCCTGCACGCCTTGTCACAATATCAAATATAAACTCAGGGAGGGAATTCTCTCTCTCCTCCCCCTCTCTCCTCTCGAGGGCTGCTTGCCCTTCAAACAATTTTTCCAAAAAATCAAGCACGAAATAGCTTATCCCTCATCCTCCTCCCCCCTCCTCCTCTGAGGCAAAAACGCACGTTGTCAAAAGTGGTGGGGGGAAGTCACAAACAAAGTCCAGTGGAGGAACTGTTGATTTGGAAGAGTGGAAGGGAAGGGAAGCTTGCTCATCTCCTCTTTTCTTGGCACGTTTTCTTCTTCTTCTGCTCTTGCTGCTGCTGCTGCTGCTGCTGCTGCTTTTTTCATTCAGACTTCTTCAAACCCCCCCCTTCTCCTCTTCTCCTCCTTCAGACGTTTCTTCTTCTTCTTCTCTTCTCTGCTTCATAGAGGACTCTCTTTCATTTTCTTCTTCAACCCTTCTTCTTCTTCTTCTTCTTCTTCCCTTCTTCCTTCTCCTCCTTCTCCCCTCCCCCCTCTTCATCTCTATTCCAGTTTTCCTCCCTCGTTCACACACCATATGCGGTTTTTTTTTTTTTTTTTTTTTTTTTTTTTTGTAAATTTGTTGCCCGCATGTATTGTTATCATAAAAAATCAGTGAACAAAACAAATGGCATTATCGAAAAAAAAAAAACAAACCTGTACATATGTACTTCCGATCACAAAAAAAAAAAAAATCTATTCATTAAAAAATGTGAGTCAGGGAGGGAGGGAAGGGGTGTGTGCTTGCGGGGGGGGGGGGGGGGGGGTGAGGGGGAGAGCAGGAAGATGCGCGCATGCCTGCACGCCTTTGTCACAATATCAAATATAAACTCTCTCTCTCTCTCTCTCTCTCTCTCTCTCTCTCTCTCTCTCTCTCTCTCTCTCTCTCTCTCTCTCAGGCGAGGGCTGGATGTAAAAATAAAACAATTTTTTAAAAAAGAAAGAAGCACGAAATAGCTTATCCATCATCCTCCGCAATGTCTTGTATTTCTTGACTACGCTGATACCCGTGATGTTGAGGCAAAAAGCACGTTGTCAAAAGTGGTGGGGGGAAGTCACAAAACAAAGTCCAGTGGAGGAACTGTTGATCTGGAAGAGTGGAGGGAAGGGAAGGGAAGCTTGCGTAGGGGATCGAACGTGTTGGCCGGAGCTCTTAACTGTGTGAAGACTGCGTACGCTGTAAGCACCACCGGCAGCGTTTATATGGCACGTTTGTGTTCACAGTGCGTCACACCGGCAATCTTACAACAACAACAACAACAACAACAACAACAAGAAGCTCGGTGTCAGAACAGCTCTCCTTCAGACGTGGCATCCATAACAGTTCCATCCCCATGGTCTCATAGAGGACTCCTGACTTCCTCGCACCTTGCCCCAGCAACCAGGAAACGCCAGCAAACACAGGGGGGTGCGCAAACGGATATCCTCCTTGCCCAAATTCCCGGCTGCACGTGTGTCTCTGTCAGTTGACACAGCCTCGCCACAACACCGGAAGTCTTTTGCAGAGCGACGCGGAGAGCGTGAGATCGACGCCGGCTTCGGTCACAGCACAGCTGGACCTTGCCCCTGAACCTTCTACAACTGACTGGCAGACTGCCGGATTATCATGACGCAAAGATAAAGTCATAGCACAAAGATAAAGTCGATAATTATGATCAGGGCACACAGAGAAAGACAACATGGCCGGGACACACAGAGAAAGACAACATGCTAGGGCACACAGAGAAAGACAACATGGCCAGGGCACACTGAGAAGGACAACATGGCCAGGGCACACTGAGAAAGGCAACATGGCCAGGACACACAGAGAAAAGACAACATGGCCAGAGCACACAGAGAAAAGAGACAACATGGCTAGGACACACTGAGAAAGACAACATGGCCAGGGCACACAGAGAAAGACAACATGGCCAGGACACACTGAGAAAGACAACATATCCAGGATACATAGGAAAGACGACGTGATCAGGACACACAGAAAAAGACAACATGGCCAGGACACACAAAGACAACATGACCAGGACACAGAGAAAGGCAACATGGCCAGGATACACAGAGAAAGACAACATGCCCAGGACGCATAGAGAAAGACAACGTGATCAGGACACACAGAGAAAGACAGCATGCCAGGACACACAGAGAAAGACAACATGGCCAGGACACACAGAGAGAGAGACAACACGGCCAGGACGCACAGGGAAAGACAACATGGCCAAGACGCACAGAGAAAGACGACATGGACAGGACACACAGAGAAAGACAACGTGGCCAGGACACACAGAAAGACAACATGGCCAGACACACACAGAAAGACAACATGACCAGGACACACAGAGAAAGACAACATGACCAGGGCACCCAGAGAAAGACAACATGGCCGGGACACACAGGGAAAGACAACATTACCAGGACACACAGGGAAGGAAAGACAACATGGCCAGGACACACAGGGAAAGACAACATGGCCAGGACACACAAGGAAAGACAACATGGCCAGGACACACAAGGAAAGACAACATGGCCAGGACACACAGGGAAAGACAACATGGCAAGGACACACAGGGAACGACAACATTACCAGGACACACAGGGAAAGACAACATTACCAGGACACACAAGGAAAGACAACATTTACCAGACACACAAGGAAAGACAACATGGGCAGGACACACAGGGAAAGACAACATGGCCAGGACACACAGGGAAAGACAACATGGCCAGGACACACAGGGAAAGACAACATGATCCGGGGTAGAGACAGAAAGACGACACGATCAGGGCACACTTGGCAAGGCAATATGGCCAGGGCACACAGAGAAAGACAACATGGCCAGGACTCACAGGGAAAGACAACATGATCAGGGCACACAAGGAAAGGCAACATGGTCAGGGCACACAGGAAAAGACAACATGGCCAGGACGCACAAAGAGAACATGGCCAGGACACACAGTGCAATACAACATGATCCGGGTGCACACACAGAAAGACAACATGATCCTGGCACACGGGAAAAAACAACATGGTCAGAAAGGCAATATAATCAGAGCAAAGAGAGAAAACAGCAATGATGAGGTCACAGAGAGAAAACAACAATGATGAGATCACAGAGAGAAAACAACAATGATGAGGTCACAGACAGAAAACAACAATGATGAGGTCACAGTGAAAAACAACAATGATGAGGTCACATGAAGTCAACAAATGAGAGAGAGGTCACAAAACAACAATGATGAGGGTCACAGACAGAAAACAACAATGATGAGGTCACAGTGAAAAACAACAATGATGAGGTCACAGAGAGAAAACAACAATGATGAGGTCACAGAGAAAAAACAACATGATGAGGTCACAGTGAAAAACAACAATGATGAGGTCACAGAGAGAAAACAACAATGATGAGGTCACAGAGAGAAAACAACAATGATGAGGTCACAGTGAAAAACAACAATGATGAGGTCACAGACAGAAAAACAACAATGATGAGGGTCACAGAGATACAGACTGCATGATCAGGACACAACGACAGAGAAAACTAGACCATGACTCTCTGAGAAAGACAATATGATCAGGGCATACAGAGAAAGACAATATGATCAGGGCATACAGAGACAAGACAATATGATCAGGGCATACAGTGAAAGACAATATGATCATGACTCATAGAGAAAGACAATATGATCAGGGCATACAGAGAAAGACATATGATCATGACTCATAAAGACAATATGATCAGGGCATACAGAGAAAGACAGTATGATCAGGGCATACAGAGAAAGACAGTATGATTATGGCTCACAGAGAAAGACAATATGATCAGGGCATACAGAGAAAGACAACATGATC
>JADBJO010000146.1:1024199-1026699 GCA_016801955.1 Conus betulinus | reverse complement strand
TTGAAGATGATACTATTATCAACATTGTTGGTTATGTAAAGGACTTAGGACGCAGTGATCTATCCGTGAGAAAGAATGATTTAAGGAGATCTTACAATTTGTCACAGTATCGGTTGAAAACAAATATTTATGACACAGTTGTCTTTCCTAGAGTTTCAAGAGTATCTTCTCGTTTAACATTATCAGTCAGAAGAAAAGCTTTTGACACAATGGCCTTTTCATTTTTAAAAAAAAAAGCATGTTTAGAAAATCTTACGATTGTTTGTCATTATTAGTTTTTAAAAACAATGACGCTTTGGTCTTTACATAAGAAAGACCTTTCAGTGGGTCCTATGATTGTTTGACATTGTCAGTCATGTGATAGATTTCTGTCATTATGGACTTTTCCCTGGGGAAAAGATCGTTTTCAGCGGGTTGTACGATTGTTTGGTATTATCAGTTACATAAGAGACTTATGACACAACGGACTTTTTCCGGGGAAAAAGGGTGTTTTAAGAGGATCTTGTGTTTGATATTATCAGTTACATAAAAGATTTATAACGAAATGGACTTTTGCCGGGGGGAAAACTGTTTTCAGGGTATCTTCTCTTTAATATTATCAGTTGCATAAAAGACCTATAACGCTATGGACTCTTCCTAAGAAAACAACATTTATGGTCTATGGAGTATGATAATTTTTTTTTTTAACTGTGTGCACGAACAAAAACATGTACTGAAAAGCAAGAAATGAAAATGCGGTGAGGGGAGAGGGGGAGGGGCATGGGTGGAGGGGGTGGAGGGGTGAGATGGAAGAGGAATTACATTATAGAAGTCGACGAGTTTCTCTGTTTGGAACACAGTGCAGACTGGGTGAACTCTGAGCTCAGCTGGGTTTGTTCCAGACGTGACACCATTTAAGACACCCCATCACTGGTTCTTCCTGAAGTTGGTTAACCAGACCTGCCAACCATCCCGCTTTCGGTGGGATTTATCATGCTCAAATGCACATCATTCCGCTCATCCGCTTGACGTTAACAAAAAAATGAAGAAAAATATCTGCTTGCGGGGGGGGGGAGTTTGTTTATTCGCAGATTTTGGACATCTGCCGTTCGTTTAGCCAAAGAGCTGTTTGGCAACCTTACAGATTTCCGTCCCTTCTTGAATCAAGACACAACAGAGGCACTGATGGTTCTGAAGAGTGAAAATGAGCCAAGTCATAAAATGAAGTTTAGTGACAGTGTGCTTCAAAAAATGGGGACAAAAAGCAACGATGTATTGGCTGAGACAGTGATTTCATGAAAACGTTTGACCACAAGGAAAAGAAAGTAAAGAATCTGGAACGTCATTGTTTTGTCTTGTGTGTGACCGTCAGAAGAAGAAATTCCTCTCAATTTTCGGGGGAAAAAATTCCTCTCAAGTCTGTTCAGCGGTTGTCAGCTCTGCTTTCAACGTTCGGAAAAAAAAAAAAAGGGAAAATAATAATAAAAGTGAAATAAAAGGCAGGACAGGAATAGAAACGAACCGTTATTTCTTGCAGGCACACGTCATGCGGCCTCTTCGTAGACACAGGGAGAAAAAAAGGGAGGGGGGGGGGGGGGGTGAGGGGAGGGGGGGGGTAGTTTGGAAGGAAAACGGCAAAGGGAATGGCAGATGGGGGGGGAGGGTGGAGTTGGTGGGGTATCAGGATGGCATAGTGAAAGGCATACCATGGCCACAAATATATTCGTAGTGTAAGGAGAGAGAGAGAGAGAGAGAGAGAGAGAGAGAGAGAGAGAGAGAGAGAGAGAGAGAGATCCAATGAACGATCTTGTCACACACACAAGCCCCGCCATTGTGTGTGTTCAGCTTTCTCCTCTGCATAAAAGAGCTTTGAACGTGTGTCTGAATCCTTGCCACCCCCCCCCCCCCCCCCCCCCCCCCCTTCAGCCTCACCTCCCACCCCTTTCTGTCACCTGATCGTCTGAGAGTTCGTTCCTGTCCTACGGTGTTGAGGAATTGAAACGCCCCCCTCCCTCCCCCCCCCCAACTCCACCGCTTTCCCCTCTCTTCTTGTGATTTATCTTCCTTGCCGGGGATGAGGTTTCCCAATTCTGGTATGTGTTTAATGTTGTGTCGCGTTTGTTGTTGTTGTTGTTGTTGTTGTCGTCGTTGTAGAAGAGACTTCATGGGTTTTGTTTTTATTTTATTTTATTTTATTTTTTTTTTTATTTTGTGCTCCCTTTTTTGTGCCAAAGTTTTGTTTCTCCACCCGCTTCAGTGTTTACTTGTGTGTGTGTGTGTGTGTGTCCATCTCTCATTCTCTTTCCCTGACTCTTGTCTGTCTGTCTGTCTGTCTGCCTGTCAGTTTTTTCTGTCTGTCTGTCTGTCTGTCTGTCTCTTTCTCCCTCTCTTTCTGTCTGTCTGTCTGTCTCTCTCTCTCTCTCTCTCTCTCTCTCTCTCTCTCTCTCTCTCTGTATGTGCAAAAATGATAATATGCGACCAGTTCATGTGGCTCTAAAGATGGTGCCTGACGCACCAAAGT
>JADBJO010000146.1:1016699-1019199 GCA_016801955.1 Conus betulinus | reverse complement strand
TGGTTTTGGAGAGGGTGTTGTGACGAATGACGTGGCCAAACCATACCATCTTCCGTTGTTTGACGGTTGCCAGAAGTGGTTCATGGGGCCCCCAACTAGGTTAGTGACCAGGTTCCGCACATAATCATTGGTCTTGTGTTCTTTGTAGGAGATGCGGAGTAGTTTCCTCAGGCACCTGGTCTCAAACGCCTGGATTCTTGTCTGGTGCAAACTGCTACTTGTGGCGTGTGACCCAGACCGATGTATAAACGGAAAAGAAAGAAGCTCAGAGGCTCTGTCTCTTTCCTCCTCAGTCTCCATCGTTTAGTCCCCCCCCCCATCCTCCACCCCCAAGAAATCTTTGCTTCCGGTAGCATGGGTAATACAAAAAAATAAAGTAAGTATCTCGTGTGTGTGTGTGATGTGTGTGTGTGTATGTGTGTGTGTGTGTGTGTGTGTGTGTGTGTGTGTATGAGGGGGGGGTGGGTGGAGGGGGCTGGGGGGGGTTGGGGGCGGAGAAGGGGGGGGAGGAGTCTGGGAGGGGGAGGGGGGGTGGTTCGTTCGTTCATTCATTCATTCTTCTTATTATTATTATTCATCCTCCTCTTCCTCTTCTCTTCTTCCCCCCCTCCTCCTTCTTCCTCTTCTTCTTCTTCTTCTTCTTTAATTTTTTTTTAAGGTTTGCCTCACTTTAAAGCAAACTCGGGCTATGCGCCACCACTCGCACTTTTAGTTGCCACTTTGATCCGGTCGAGTGTTTTCCCCTGATTGATCCAGCGTGCTTGCCTCCCTTTCGTTGGCCGCCATGTTGGTCTTCCACCACCACTTCTGTCAGTCACCTGTTCTTGTTTGCGTGATTTGCTTTATCTGTTTGTTTGCGTGTTTTGCTTTATCTGTTTGTTTGCGTGTTTTGCTTTATCTGTTTGTTTGCGTGTTTTGCTTTATCTGTTTGTTTGCGTGATTTGCTTTATCTGTTTGTTTGCGTGTTTTGCTTTATCTGTTTTGTTTGCGTGTTCTGCTTTATGTTTGTTTGCGTGTTTTGTTTTATATGTGTTTGTTTGCGTGTTTTGTTTTATGTGTTTGTTTGCGTGTTTTTATCTGTTTGTTTGCGTGTTTTGTTTTTCTCTGTTTGTTTGCGTGTTTTGTTTAATGTGTTTGTCTGCGTGTGTTTTATCTGTTTGTTTGCATGTTTTGTTTTCTCTGTTTGTTTGCGTGTTTTATTTGTTTGTTTGCGTGTTATGTCTGTTTGTTTGCGTGTTTTATTTGTTTATTTGCGTGTTTTGTCTGTTAGTTTGCGTGTTTTTGTCTTTTTCTTTGCGTGTTTTATTTGTTTGTTTGCGTGTTTTGTCTGTTTATTTGCGTGTTTTATTTGTTTGTTTGCGTGTTTTATCTGTTTGCTTACGTGTTTTGTTTTATTCGTTTGTTTGCGTGTTTTGTCTGTTTGTTTGCGTGTTTTGTCTGTTTGTTTGCATGCTTTGTCTGTTTCTTCGTGTGTTTTATTTGTTTGTTTGCGTATTTTGTCTGTTTGTTTGCGTGTTTTGTCTGTTTGTTTGCGTGTGTTTATTTTTTTTGTTTGCGTGTTTTTTGTCTGTTTGTTTGCGTGTTTTATTTTGTTTGTTTGCGTGTTTTGTCTGTTTGTTTGCGTGTTTGTTTGTTTGCGTGTTTCATTTTGTTTGTTTGCGTGTTTTGTCTGTTTGTTTGAGTGTTTATTTGTTTGTTTGCGTGTTTTGTCTGTTTTCTTCGCGTGTTTCATTTTTTTGTTTGCGTGTTTTGTCTGTTTGTGTTGCGTGTTTTATTTGTTTGGTTGCGTGTTTTGTCTGTTTGTTTGCGTGTTTTATTTGTTTGGTTGCGTGCTTTATCTGTTTGTTTTTGCGTGTTTTGTCTGTGTTTGTTTGCGTGTTTGTTTTTATCTGTTTGTTTGCGTGTTTTGTTTTGATTTGTTTGTTTGCGTGTTGTGTCTGTTTTGTTTGTGTGTTTTATTTGTTTGTTTGCGTGCTTTATCTGTTTGTTTGCGTGTTTTGTTTTATTTGTTCGTTTGTGTGTTTTGTATGTTTGTTTGCGCGTTTTGTCGGTTTGTTTGCATGTTTTATTTGTTTGCGTATTTTGTCGGTTTGTTTGCATGTTTTATTTGTTTGTTTGTGTGTTTTGTCTGTTTGTTTGCGTGTTTTATTTGTTTTGTTTGCGTGTTTTTGTTTTATTTGTTTGTTTTCATGTTTTGTCTGTTTGCGTGTTTTGTTTTATCCGTTTTTGCGTTGCGTGTTTTATCTGTTTGTTTGCGTGTTTTATTTGTTTGTTTGTTTGCGTGTGTTATCTGTTTGTTTGCGTGTTTTGTTTTATCTGTTTGTTTGAGTATTTTATTTGTTTGTTTGCGTATTTTATTTGTTTGCGTGCTTTATCTGTTAGCGTATTTTATCTGTTTGTCTGCGTGTTTTTGTTTTAGCTGTTTGTCTGCGTCTTTTGTTTTATCAGTTTGTTTGCGTGTTTTGTTTTTATCTGTTTGTTTGCATGTTTTGTTTTACCT
>JADBJO010000146.1:1006699-1009199 GCA_016801955.1 Conus betulinus | reverse complement strand
GCGTGTGTGTGTGTGTGAATGTGTGTGTGTGTGTGTCTGTGCGTGCATGTGTGTGTGTGTTTGTGTGTGTGCGAGTGTGTGTGTGTGTGTGTGTGTGTGTGTGTGTGTGTGGTGCGTGCGTGCGTGTGTGTGTGTGTGTGTGTGTGTGTGTGTGTGTGTGTGTGTGTGTGTGTGTGCGTGTGTGCGTGAGTGCGTGCGTGCCTCTGTGTGTGTGTGTGTGTGTGTGTGTGTGTGTGTGTGTGTGTGTGGTCCCATCCCCGTGGAATTTGAACCTTCCCCCCCTTCCACACCCCCCCCCCCCCCCCGCCGCCACCCCCCCCTCCCCTCTCCACACAATCCCGCCCTGGCCTACCCAGTGTTCCAATCTGGCAGGCTGCTATCGTCGGTGCACGATCGATGGAGAACTCCACCAGCAGCCCGAGTCTTGCAGATGGCCGGGGCTGCTGGTGGTGGTGGTGGTGGTGGTGGTAGTGGAGGATCTGGCCTGGTGGTGTTGATCTAGGCTTGTTGATGGGGCTGAACTAAAGGTGACAGGACAGGCTGGCTCTCTCTCTCTCTCTCTCTCTCTCTCTCTCACACACACACACACACACACACACACACACACACACTCACGAGCACACTCTCTCTCTCTCTCTCTGTCTCTGTCTCTCTCTCTCTCTCTCTCTCTCTCTCTCTCTCTCTCTCTCTCTCACACACACACACACACACACACACACACACTCACACACACGCCACACACACACACGCAAACGCATGCACGCGCGCATGCACACACACGCGCGCGCGCGCGCTTGCGTGCACACACACACACACACACACACACACACACACACGCACACACGCGCGCGCACACACACACACACACCGCACACACACACGCACGCGCGCGCACGTAAAAAAAATTTTTGAGCATGGCCGACAACTTGTTTCAAAGGGAGGTAACGACCGATTTCCTCAGCGACAAAAAAAAAAAAAAAAAAATGGTCACTGTTGGCACGAAAAAAGCATGGATAATAAACAGAAAAAGTTTCTTCTGCTCGCATGTCAAACCTGTCGCGTGCACATTACTGCAAAAACTGCCATACCGATTCACCTAGTCTCCAAACTGACGCTGCGGGTCGTATGGTGATGATGATCGTTTTCCTCATGGGAGCCAGAGTGACTTCCCTTGGCCATTAGTGACTGTTCACGTCACGTCGCCACTGACTGACACATCGCCTTCTATGGAAACCGTTCCAACGGGCAGGCGCTCCCCATCTTAAAGTCGTCAATCGTTTGGCATCCACGTCATGAATTATCGTACCGTTTCTCTCGTGAAATCGTTGATGACGTACATGAAAAAAAGATGGGATTATAATAATGAATTAGAATAATAACGTTTAAGAATGATTCTTAGTGCGTGCGCCACCCCCCCCTCCCCACCACAAAAAAAAAAAAAAAAAAAAAACAAGGACAAACAAGTCACGAGACAAAACACGACGCGTTTCAACCTCTGAGGTCCTCTTCAGGCAAGACGTAACATCGTTCAGAGCAACAAAAACGGAGAGCGAGCAATCACTCATCTTCACCCACTCGGCGTAAGATGGGCGTTGAATTATTCTTCAGATTTGTTTCCCCTTTTTCCCGCCTGCAGTGACGTCACTATGAAACTAAGTCAGAATAATGACTTTTCACTGCTTTTGACGCTGTTGAAGCGTCTTAGATGGGGTTTAGAGAAAGACCAAGAATCACTATGAACCTTACGGGCCACGCAGTAAACCGTGTGCAATGAATAAGAATCATCATGACAGTTGTTTTCGGGTAATCAGTCGCCCGCCATCTTTGAGTTCAACACGATATTTTTTTTTTTTTCAGCGCGCGCATGCGTGTGAGTCAGATTTGTTTGGTGAGTCGTTCTTGCAGCTTTGGCGGTGACTGACGCTTATGCGCTGTCTCAGGCTGGAATCCAAGTCAGGCCATAGATATGAAGCAGTGATAGATCTAACTGCCTGAAGTTTGACGGTACTGATTGTTGCTAAATATTACGGTAATGTAACACGCCCTGAGCGTAAAGCACGAAGTTGTGCGACGCAGACGAGAGAGAGAGAGAGAGAGAGAGAGAGAGAGAGAGAGAGAGGATGGGAATGGAAATGGAAAATGGTTTATTCAGATTAGGCCACAGCCCCTACTGAAACGGGGGGGGAGGGGGGGGTCTATATATAATGGCACTTAACGAGAGCCAGACAGACAGACAGAATGCCTCAGTCTAAAAGTCTTTGGCACTGGGATGGATGGGGTCTCTTTAACAGCGAAGAATCGAAATGTATTTTGACGAGTGTAACCGAAAACGGCTTTCGCATAAAGCTTTGTGCTAATAGCGAGGAGGGGGGGGGGGGGGGGGGGGGGGGGGTCGGTGATTGAGAGGGGTGGGAGGAGTTGGAAGGGGGGTGGGGGGTGGGATGGGGGAGAACACGGGCGAGACCCTCTTGAAAGTTAGAGAGCTTTAGCCTACAAACAA
>JADBJO010000146.1:984199-989199 GCA_016801955.1 Conus betulinus | reverse complement strand
GACAAGGGACTGATCAGAACGCGCATTCGCCCTCACATCGACCCAGTCAGTTAACTCCACGGCGGGCACAGCAGGTGGGTGAAGAAGACGGCCAGCCTCAGGTAAGTCGACTCGGGAACGCCGATCATCAAATTCACGCCCCTGCACCCCCAGGCCGTCAGGTCCATCAGCGTGTCCTCGCCCAGCCGACGACCAGGCCTGGCACACCACCTGCACAGGCCCGAACCCCCCAGCGTGGATATCAGGGGACCTCTCCTCTCCACCTCCACCAAACGCATCTCCATCGGCAGTCTGAACGTCATCCCACAGGCCACAGTGGTGGTGGTGACCACGGCCTGGATGGAGGTCCATGGTCACGGACCGACCAGAGGATCCCACCCCTCCAGCAGGGGAAGACCTTTGTGGTCAGCGGACCTTTGACCAGAGGGGGTCGGTGTCCATTTCCACCGTTGGCAGAGGAAAACCTTCGAATGATCCTAGTGTCGAATCCGACCCAAGACTTCAGGTAAAAAGTGGGGAAAACAAACCCCCCACACAGAGTGGTGGGCAGTCCTTTTCACAGAATCAAGTACCCAGTTCTGGACAAGTACCCTATGTAAAAGGAAACTCATTAGTGAAACATCATCACACAGCTCCTCAGAGAGATAAGACTCCAGATGACCCTCAGTTGACCTCACGTTCACTTCATCCCACGACAGGGGGCGCCAGTGGCCATGTCCAGGAGGCAGACGGACAGAGTCACAGACAGGAGACGGTTCCCCATTCAGACATCAGGCCGAACAACTCCCACAACCCGCTGGAGCGGGTCACCGATGTCTTCGCTGAGGACAAGGCGGCGGTGTCGTCAGCAGGCCCCAGCCCCAAACCCCACGATCATTACTTAGACGTGCGGAGAATGGCAGCACCGTTGGGCACAGACTTCACCAGCAGGAACCAGCTCATCCAGCAGATCCAGCTCAGGCAGCAACACAGAACAACGTCTTCCCCATACTTCGAGCACCCCTCGGAGAACCCGGAGCACTTCCAGTCCGGTTACACACAGCCAAAGAGTCCACGGGCTTCCACCCAGGTCAGGGAAACCCCTACTTAAACCATTCAGATCATCCGGATCACAGTGACCCGTACCGCACGTTCGCCTCCAGACGCCCAGCTAACATGACTGACTATTCCAGGGCGGACCATCACACGGCGTTCCTCAACCACGACGAGAGTGGACGCCTACAACACCAAGAGTTATGGCGGGGAACCGAGACGAACCAAACCCGATCCTTACGATGATCTGAGCGACCCGTTCAGCAAAGTCCACGTCGCTGGCCCTGACGACTACCATGAGGAATCAAGCAGGAGAAGCGACAACGACCCGACCCAGCCTTATTCCCGCCATGGCTCAATGACTGATGACGACAAAATGAACGAGACCGGGAAAGCTGCAATGGAGGCGGAAGAGATGACAGAGAAGGAACTGGAAAGGAGGCTGGAAGAATTGCGCCAAATGCACGACGACCAGGTCGAAACCTCTCAGCGATCGGCAGAGAATCTGAATGACGTCAGGGAGACCAACGCCCAGTTAAGGAGAGCGCTTAACGGACACTCGCACCCTCGACAGAAGAACCAGGACGACAGTTCAGACACGGGGAGCGACACCCCGACCAACACGTACCACCACCCGGATCCCGTAGACCCTGACCCACACAACGCACGTCAGAATGGAGAAGGGTATCAAAGACTAAGACCCCAGTATCACGGTGACGGAGACTCGAACTTAGTACCCGGCCGACCCTGACCACCTGCCACCCCACCGTCCCCCCAGACGGAAAAGCTACCACCCCAGGATCAGACCGCTCCAGCAACTCGTCGCTCAGCCCAGCAGCGAACCGTCCTACAGCCGGGACGCCTCCCCGCGACCCGAAGAGAACCTCCGCGCGCAGAGTCAGCCGTACCTCCAGCTGGTGCACGACAGCTACGACCCCGGCTACGACGGCGGACTCTACGGCGGCTCGGGCAACCCGGGGTTACCTTCGACCGCTACGCCCGGCGGGCGACGCGCACCAGCGTGATCCACAAGGCCGAGCAGCTGCTGCACCTCCGGCGGCAGAACAGGCTGGAGAGCATCTCAGAGACGAGGGGTCACCCTCCCCCAAAGGCATCCGGGAAGGGGGAGTCTTCCGCGCAAAGCTCAACAGAGGAAAGTGGCTTTCATTGAAGAGGAGGAGGACGACGAGGAGGAGGTGGTGGAGGTGGAGGTGGAGGAGGGGAGCACGGAGAGTGAGCGCAGCATGGAGGAGGATTACCAGACGGCCGTGACCTTGCTCCGGGCCCAGAGGTCAAAGGGCAGAGGGGCGGAGGACGCGGCGAGGAAGAGCCGCCTGCAGAGGATGAACTCGCGGATGAAGAGGAGCCTGGTCCCCCGTCAGCAGGGCGTGCTGGCCAGAAGGCCTGTCCGGCAGAAACAGGTAGGTCTTCTCTGGTGGAGTGTCCTTGGGGTGTGGTGGTGGCCTTGTTGTTGCTGCTGCTGCTGCTGCTGCTGTTGTTTGTGGCTGTTGTTGATGTTGTGGCTGCTATTGTGGCTTTTATTAATCTTGTTATCGCTACTGTTACTGTTGTGACTGTTGTTGATGTTATTGTGACTGTTGTGACTGTTATTGTTACTTATGTGACTGTTGTTAATGTTATTGTTACTGTTGTGACTGTTGTAGATGTTATTGTTAATGTTGTGACTGCTGTTATTGTTACTGTTGTGACTGTTGTTGATGTTATTGTTACTGATGTGACTGTTGTTATTGTTATTGTTACTGATGTAACTGTTGTTATTGTTACTGTTGTGACTGTAGTTAATGTTATTGTTAATATTGTGACTGTTGTTAATGTATTGTTACTGTTGTGACTGTTGTTGATGTTATTATTACTTATGTGACTGTTGTTATTGTTATTGTTACTGATGTAACTGTTGTTATTGTTACTGTTGTGACTGTAGTTAATGTTATTGTTAATGTTGTGACTGTTGTTAATGTTGTTATCGCTACTGCCGCTGTTTTGGTTATTGCTGTTATTATCGCTACTGCTACTGTTGTTGTTATCGCTACTGCTACTGTTGTGGTAGTTGTTGCTGTTGGTTATCGCTCCCGTTGTTGCAGTTGTGGTTATTGTTGTTGTTATCGCTATCGCTCCTGTTGTGGCAGTTGTTGTTATTGTTGTTGTTATCGCTATCGCTCCTGTTGTGGCAGTTGTTGTTATTGTTGTTGTCATCGCTATTGCTCCTGTTGTGGCAGTTGTTGTTATTGTTGTTGTTATCGCTATTACTCCTGTTTGTTGCTGTTGTTGTTATAGTTGTTGTTATCGCTATTGCTCCTGTTGTGGCAGTTGTTGTTATTGTTGTTGTTATCGCTATCGCTCCTGTTGTGGCAGTTGTTATTGTTGTTGTTATCGCTATCGCTCCTGTTGTGGCAGTTGTTATTTGTTGTTGTTATCGCTACTGCTCCTGTTGTGGCAGTTGTTGTTATTGTTGTTATCGCTATCGCTCCTGTTGTGGCAGTTGTTATTGTTGTTGTTATCGCTATCGCTCCTGTTGTGGCAGTTGTTATTGTTGTTGTTATCGCTACTGCTCCTGTTGTGGCAGTTGTTGTTATTGTTGCTATCACTATTGCTCCTGTTGTGGCAGTTGTTGTTATTGTTGTTAACGCTACTGCTACTGTTTTTGCTGTCGCTGTTGTTTTGCTATCGCTACTGCTACTGTTTTGGTTATTGCAGTTATTATCGCTGCTGTTACTGTTGTTGCTGTTGTTGTAGATGTTATTGCTACTGCTACTGTTGTTGCTGTTGTTGTTGTTATCTGTACTAGTACTATTGTGGCAGTTGTGTTATTGTTGTTGTTATCGCTCCTGCTACTGTTTTTGCAGTTGTTATTGTTGTTGTTATCACTAATGCTACTGTTGTTGCTGTCGTTGTTGTCGTTACTGCTACTGTAGCTGTTGTTGTTGCTATTGCTACTGCTACTTTTGTTGCTGTTGTTGTTATCGCTACTGCTACTGTTGTGGCAGTTGCTCTTTTTGTTGTTATCGCTGCTGCTACTGTTGTTGCTGTTGTTGTTATTGTTGTTGTTATTGCTACTGCTACTGTTGTGGCAGTTGTTTTATTGTTGTTGTTATCGCTACTGCTGCTGTTGTGGCTGTTGTTGTACCGCTTGATATTATTGCTACTGCTGCTGTTGTATGCACCCCTTTTCGTCCCCTTAACCCCCCCCCCCCCCCCCCCCTTCGCCATCCCTTTCTCGATCCATAATCTCCTCTAAATGATTTAGGTGTTTCTGCGTTCAGTTGTTGTGGGTTAGCCTTTCCATGGTTTTGTTTTGTTTTGTTTTATATTGTTTGTTGGTTTGGTTGCTTGGTAGTTTGGTTGCATTTTTGTTTTGTTTTTCATCATAATGGTGGATTGTTGTTACATCCGTTTCGTTTGAACTCTTTTCCAGCGTTTGCTGTTTCTGTCGTTCTTTTTTTGTGTCTGTCTCTGTCGTTTTTTTTTTCTTTTGTTTTGCTTTTGTTTTCATTTTTGTTCACCCTTTTTGTAGACATTTTTGTTTGCTGTTTGTTTTACATTATTTGGTCTTCGTCTTCTCTCTGTTCTCCCAGATTCTGTTTGTGTTGAAAGTGTTGCTGCTGCTGTTGTAATTGCTGTCTTTATTGCTGTTGTTGTTGTTGTTGATACTTTTGTTGCTGTTGTCATTGCTGAACAATTGTTATGTGATTGTTGTTTTGTTGTTTGTTTTTGTTTTTGTTTTTATTGATGTTGCTAGTGGTGTTTTTTTTCTTTGTTGTAGCGATTGTGACCTAAGCTTTCCTCACTCCTCCTCGTCCTTCTCCCCCTTCCATCTTCTTTCTTTCTTTTCTTTTTTTTCTTCTTCTTCTTCTTTTTTCTTCTTCTTCTTCTGCTTCTTCTCTTCTTCTTCTTCTTCTTTCTTCTTCTCTTCTTCTTCTTCTTCTCTTCTTCTTCTTCTTCTTCTTCTT
>JADBJO010000146.1:974199-979199 GCA_016801955.1 Conus betulinus | reverse complement strand
GTGGTGGCATGATCAGCACGTGCAGCTGCTTGATCATGATCATGAGTGTCCGTTTCAGAGGCAATATGGATGATGATATTCAGGATCAGATTGAGTTTGGGTTGAAGACCGTAGGTGGTTGTTTTTATTGATAGCTCAAAAACATATACAAACAAGCAACACACATGGACTTAAGTGACTCAAAGATTATGAACTGTAGCAAAACACGACCGGCTCAGCCTGCGCAATAGACCGTTTCTGTGCTGTTCTAGGACGGTACTTGAAATGCATTCTTATGGAGGGGTACCTAATACATAAATCAAGTATTCAACGAGGTATCGCGCTCAGGTCCGCATTCTTCTTCTTTCTTCTTCTTTCTTCTTCTTCTTCTTCTTCTTCTTCTTCTTCTCTTCTTCTCTCTTTCTTTCTTCTTCTTCTTCTCTTCTTCTCGAACACTCTAGATGGGAACGCCAGCTCCTCTGACGAATGCTGCCGTGCGCTGTAGGTCCCCAAGGGCACCGTAGAGCTTCCTCTCCACTGATATTTGCTCCGTCCATATCTGTTGTCTCAGAGCTTCGTGCAACGGGCGATCCTGCAGTAGATGTGCTGTTGTCATACTGCCGGTCTGGCATGGGCACTGGTCTGACTGACCGATCCTGAACTTGGTAAAGAGGTGATAGTCCGCATTCAAATCCACGTCAGCGTGTGGCTGGACAGAAAGCAATCATTGGGCAAACGAACAACAAGCAAGCAAGCAAGCAAACAAACAGACAAAGACCAGTTACAAACTTGGAGAGAAGTCATGAGGAGGTGTGGGGAAGGTATGAAACATGCTTCATTTCCTGCAGATAGTGTAATAATGATGGAACCTCTCTTGGTTATTCAGATAATAGAAGCATAGGATGGCCACTTATCTAGGAAACAAGACAATTCTTTGGAACATTTGATGCGTACTTTTTGATGTCATACTTGTTTTAAACACAGAGAAAACTTTGCTAAGCAGGGAGAAACATTAAGAAATGTACACCCGTAAGCCTAGAATTTAGCCAGCAACAAAAATCAAAATCAAACACGTTATCGGTGGATGTACTATCTCGCAATCGAAAAAGAACAGGTGAATTATTTCAATAGCCCGTCTATGGAGACGGAATAGCAGTTTTTGATATGTTGTAACTGGCCGAATCTTACGTTGTAGAAGCGTAACTGAGATCAGATTCAACACAGGAAGTGAAATGCATCTTATAGTAAAGTTGGTCTCAGAAATGTTTTAGTTTTTTTGGACGCTGGCGAATCTTTTGAGAAGACCATCACCACCACCACCACCACCCCCACCCTGCCCCACCCCTCCACCCTGCCCCACCCCTCCACCACACATCACCACACGTCACATCATACCACACCACACCACACCACACCACACCACAACAATTAAACTAAAACATTGGGGGTCTGATGTTATCGGAGAGATTGCGAAATAAAAGCCCAAGGAAAGAAATTGTACATCAGATTATTTCATCGTTGTCTTCTCCATTCGGTCCGCTCTCTCTCTCTCTCTCTCTCTCTCTCTCTCTCTCTCTCTCTCTCTCTCTCTCTCTCTCAATCGGTGTTCAGGCTGTGTCATGCTTCATTGATTCCACGCATGTCGTTCCAATACGGCGGCACAGTCATGTCCAGATGTAATACCCCTGATCGATCACATCTTTGCTGTATTGGCGTTATGCCTCTTTTCCCTCCCCCCCCCCCCCCCCCCCCCCTGCTACCTCCACCCACCAACTTCAGTCCCCCCTCCTCCCCGTCTTCTCTCTCTCTCTCTCCCCCCCCCCCTCCCCCCGTCCTTATCCCGTCGCTTCCTTTCGCTTCCCCCTTCCCCTTCACACCACCTTTCGTTTAAATCTTTCTTTTTCTCTTTTCCTTTTGGATTTTTCTTTCTTTCTTTCTCTTTTATTTTTTTCCTTTCGCACCTCTTCTTTCTCCTTCTGTCTCTGCCTCTCTCTCTCTCTCTCTCTCTCTCTCTCTCTCTCCCCTCTCTCTCTCTCTCTCTCTCTCTCTCTTTCGTCGCGCCCCCCCCCCCCGCCCCCTTCCCGCCTGCCTCCTCCACCCCACCCCACCCCCAGTGTTCTTTTCTTTCCTTTCTTATTTTTGTTTTTTAATTTTTTTTTTGTTTGTTTGTGTCTGCGCATGCGAGACTGTTGAGCGACAAAGCAGCGTTGTGCTTGCTGCGCGTGCATAGGTATGTGTCCCTATTTCAAGTGCTATGTGTTAGTGTGTAGTAACGGATGTAACGGTGCGGATCAGGAGTAAAGAATGTTGCTGTTGTTGTTTTCCCCCTCGATCTTCATCCTTCTTAACATTAAAGTTCTTCCTTCTCTTTCGTAAGTCTTCTTTGTCGAGAGTGTAAAATATTTTGTTGTAACCCTTCACAACAGAATTTTTTTTAAGTGTTTTTGGAGCAGAATATGTGATTTTGTTGTCAGAGCTTTAAATGCCGGATTTCGAAGGGGGGAGATTTCTTGTGTTCAAAGACAGGGACTAATCGTATGTGTACCAAAGGGAGATAACCCAAGACACTTCGTGAGAGAAGAACTGGAGACCAATCTCGCTGTTAAATGTTGTATGCAAAAAAGGGTCATCGTGTATAGCCAACCGTTTAAAAAATGTGTTAACTGGTCTCATTTAAGAATAGATACAAAGGGGATAACATTAGACTCACTTACGACACAACTGCTCATTTAGAAGGACACAACTTACCAGGGCTTATATAAATATTGACTTCGAGAAAGCATTCGATTCAGTGAGTTGGGATTCTATGTTTAAAGTATTGAAAGCGTTTGGATTTCGACAGGGCTTCTGCAAATGGGTTGAAACATTCTATAAAAATATGAACCCGTGTGTCCTTGTTAATAGTCAAGTTTCTAGTTGGTTTAAGATATTCCGCGAATGCAGACAAGGTGATCCACTATCGCCATATTTATTCCTATTATGTGTTGAAATTCTAGCATTAATGATTCCGCAAAATGTAAACATACGTGGAATAGTTATAGATACAGTCGAACATAAGCTTTCTCAACATGCAGATGACACGGAATTTCTTTTAGCAGGTGACAAACAATCAATAAGCACGTATAAACGTACTGGAAATGTTTGGTCGTATATCAGGGTTATATGAATCCTGGAAAAACTAGCGCTGTTTGGTTGGGAAGCTGTAAAAATTCTGCTGTTCGTTACATGGACCATTTAGGTATGAAGTGGAACCCACAAAAACTCAAATTCTTGGAATCTAGTTTACCAACGATTTGCAAAAACTGTGCGGATATTGATTATTCTGAAAAAATAGCGGACATGAAACATTTGTTCAAGATTTGAGTGAGAAGACAACTAACTCCTTTGGGCAGAGTGGCAGTTTCAAAATCGCTTATTTTATCAAAACTCATCCATTTGTGGATATTACTACATAACCCACCTGACACTTTTTTCAGACTTTACGAAGTTACTGTAACAAATTTGTGTGGAATATAAAAAAAAAACAGACAAAAAATACAGAAAAACTGCTCACAAAAGTATCCAAAACGGTGGTCTTGGACTACCAGAATTAAGAACGTTTGCTTCTTCATTGAAATTGACGTGGCTGCAAAGAGTTCAGACTACACACCACAAATGGAAAAACTATTACAACTTCTAACTTTTCACTTTTAAGCGATATTGAGAAATATGGACCAGAAATACTTTCTTCCCTCTGTAAATCAAATGTATTTTGGACAGAAGCATTAATGGCGTACAAACTTGTTGGGAAAAAAAGACTATTTTGGGAAAAGCATGGGTCAACAAGGGCATATATTGCATTGCTCATTCTTTGCTTGACAATAGCCAGTTTATTTCTTACGAACAATTTAAACAAAAGTATGATGTAAACATTAATTTTGTCATTTTTTTTCTGGTTTTTTAAAGCAGTTATAATTGAATATATACAAAAAACAAAAATCAAAGTGAAAATACTAATAAATGTTTAAATATGCACGCATGTTACAAAATGTTGACGTCAGTTTGTAAAGGGTCAAGATTATATTATGACATTTTTATAGATAATCATACACACCCGAAAATCTGTATGAACTGGGATATAAAACTGAACGTTGAAAATGCTGGAAAAAACTGTTTTCTTTATCTGAGTAAAATTCCTGACAAAAATGAAATGGTTATATTTACGAATAATACACAGATGTCTTGGTACTAATGTGGTGCTGAAAAAAGGGTATATTGAACAGCGATGTTTGTACTTTCTGTACCTCTGTTAAGGGCAGTATCACACATATGTTTTGGTATTGTACGGTCATGCAACGTTTTGTGGAAACGCTGGGGGTTTGATGAACGAAAAATGTATGCGTGCATTTAATTTGCAGATAACTGAACCATTAGCCATAGTTGGATTTCAAGATATACATAATTATAAACCATGTATCCTATTTTATTGTGTTATTTGCGAAACACTTTTTATATCAGTGTAGAACAGAACAGAAATCACCCAGATTGCAAGTATATCTTCATAAGCTAAATACAGGTACAAAACTAAAGAATACATTGCTCGAAAAAAATTTTGTATATAACGATTTTCTTTCCAAATGGCACCCATATACGCCGATGTTTGCAGGCCCAGATTGAATTATGAATTATTATGACATTGTACATTGTACTAGTATGATTATATCACCATAAAACTGTTACACCACCTGAAACAGCCCTTTGGGCATTATATGTATGTATACATATGTGTATGTATATATATATATATATATATATATATATATATGTATGTGTGTGTGTGTGTGTGTGTGTGTGTGTGTGTGTGTGTGTGTGTGTGTGTAACAAAGACAAATATGTAAAATTTCATAATGCACTCGGCTTTCCTCGTGTGCTCTCTCTCTCTCTCTCTCTCTCTCTCTCTCTCTCTCTCTCTCTCTCTCTCTCTCTCTCTCTCTCTGTACCACGTGAGCTGTAACCATGTGTCTTTAAAATGTAGAATGGTA
>JADBJO010000146.1:946699-956699 GCA_016801955.1 Conus betulinus | reverse complement strand
GGGGTATGTGGAGGTATAGGGGTATGGGGAAAGTGTGGGGGTATGGGGAAGTGTGTGGGGGTATGGGGAAGTGTGGGGGTATGTGGAGGTATGGGGGTATGGGGAAGTGTGGGGGTATGGGGAGGTATGGGGGTATGTGGAGGTATGGGGGTATGGGGAAGTGTGGGGGTATGGGGAAGTGTGGGGGTATGGGGAAGTGTGGGGGGTATGTGGAGGTATGGGGGTATGGGGAAGTGTGGGGGTATGTGGAGGTATGGGGGTATGGGGAAGTGTGGGGGTATGGGGAAAGTGGTGGGGGTATGGGGAAGTGTAGGGATATTGGGAAGTGTGGGGATATGGGGAAGTGTGGGGGTATGTGGAGGTATGGGGGTATGGGGAAGTGTGGGGGTATGTAGAGGTATGGGGATATGGGGAAGCGTGGGGGGTATGGGGAAGTGTGGGGGTATGGGAAGGTATGGGGAAGTGTGGGGGTATGGGGAAGTATGGGGGTATGGGGAGGTATGGGGATATGGGGAAGTGTGGGGGAATGGGGAAGTGTGGGGGTATGGGGAGGTATGGGGTATGGGGGAGGTATGGGGGTATGGGGAAGTGTGGGGGTATGGGGAAAGTGTGGGGGTATGGGGAAGTGTGGGGGTATGGGGAGGTATGGGGGTATGGGGAAGTAATGGGGAAGTGTGGGGGTATGGGGGAAGTATGGGGGTATGGGGGGAGGTATGGGGGTATGGGGAGGTATGGGGAAGTGGGGAATGGGGAAGTGTGGGGGTATGGGGAGGTATGGGGAAGTGTGGGGGTATGGGGAGGTATGGGGAAGTATGGGGAAGTGTGGGGGTATGGGGAGGTATGGGGGTATGGGGAAGTATGGGGGTATGGGGAGGTATGGGGAGGTATGGGGGTATGGGGGATTGTGTGGGGGTATGGGGAGGTATGGGGGTATGTAGAGGTATGGGGAGGTATGGGGGTATGGGGAAAGTATTTTAGTATGGGGAGGTATGGGGGTATGGGGAATTGTGGGGGTATGGGGAGGTATGGGGGTATGTAGAGGTATGGGGAAGTATGGGGCTATGGGGAAGTGTGGGGGTATGGGGAGGTATGGGGGTGTGGGGAAGTGTGGGGGGTATGGGGAGGTAAGGGGGGGGTGTGGGGAAGTGTGGGGGTATGGGGAAGTGTGGAGGTATGGGGGTATGGGGAGGCCAAACGACACTTTCGCCATTCCCCCACTCGATTTTTTTTCAGGGGGAGGAGGAGGGGCGGCCTTTCGCTCCCTCACCCCCCCCCCCCCCCCCTCCCTCCCCGCCAGTCTGCAACCTTCTCTCCCTCTTCGCTTCCTACGGCAGTGGTTGGGTTTTGATACATTTTGTACAGGATTATTTGTTGAACACTAATCACCCCATTTTTTCCAACTTCTTCCATGAAAACTGTTTCCATTGCCATGAGGTAAGAGGCTGTCCATGACAACTGCATCAGAGAGCATAAACATCAGCAGCAAACTGGTGATCAGAACGAAAACCGTTTGTGAACAGCATGTGATGTAAAACGCATCCTTGGGGAGCGCCAGTATTTAAACTGATCCTGTCAGAAATGTGACTTTTCAAGTTTGACTACCTGGGGGAGGGGGGGGGGGGGGGGGGGGGGGCTGTTGGTCAGGAAGGCTGAAAAGCAGCAGCACAATCTGATATTGACACATCAAGATCAGCTAGCTTCTCGATCAGCTGGGAAGGAATCGTCGTGATGAATGCAGGACTAAAATCGGTGAAAAGAATGCAGGTGTGTAGAGCCCTGAGAGATGACTGGAGGGCAAGACGAATAGTTCCGCTGTTCAGGAATTGCCGGGTCATCGTGATCAACGGTTGATTTGGTTTGGCACCGTGTGACAGTCTGCAAAACCTCTCCACACTGGAACTGCTCAAAGAAAACTGGCCACTGTCAAGACAGTCCTCAATCTTAGCCTGTCTGATTTCTTAATCTGTGTCATACTCCGCCCGATGAGATGTATTCTAGTCAACGTCTGCTTCTGGTTTCTTTCAACGGATTTTATGTTACGTTCTCTAGGGCTCTGTTTGCTTCATTCTTTGGGCGTCTAACTCAGTTCTTATGCAGCTACTGAATAAGGGCCTAAGCGAAGTATGTCCATAAATGGGGACAGGTTTGGTCGAAATCCCACCGTTCACAGGATCATCTTCTCTTGCTGTCGATTGTATTGCTTATGTCAGACCTTCAATCCTGTCGCACAGTCTTCTCGAGGTCTCTTGACGGCTGCCTCAAAGCTGTATCTACAGCTCTGCACCCTCTGGTCAGGTTTGACGCCGTAGAACATCATGGGGTGAACAGTGTTGAAGGAAGTGGTCTGGGGTCTGAGATCCATTGCCATACGGACATTAGTCTGTGTGGGCTATCTTGATTGGGCTGAGGTGGCTCAGCAGTCGGCAGTGGCCAGGTCTCAGTCTGAAGAGGATTGTTTGCTGGTATCTCTGGAGCTGATGGAATGGCTCAACACCACTGTCTGCACACAGCTTCTCTTCCGCTGTTTTTAGTACCTGTGGAGGATGATAGTTTT
Organism: Conus betulinus; assembly: GCA_016801955.1. Classification (NCBI taxonomy): domain Eukaryota; kingdom Metazoa; phylum Mollusca; class Gastropoda; order Neogastropoda; family Conidae; genus Conus; species Conus betulinus. The sequence goes on along the minus strand of JADBJO010000146.1, from coordinate 954,145 downwards.
TGCCTCTCTGAAAGTCACCGGGTGACTGATCTGTTCCATATTGCTGCCTGCCTTGGACAGAGCGTCAGCCTTCTCATTCCTGGTGATCCCACAGTGGGATGGGATCCACTGGAGTACAATGGTGGATCGTCTTGAAAGATCATGGAGGGCTGTTTTGGTGTTTTTCATCTGCTGTTTGCTACTGTTGCTCTGAGGTCCCTGCGGCAGACTGCAGTCATTGAAGAAAGCCATCTGGGATGGTGGGTTGTTTGACTTGTAGGCTACTCGGAATCTGACCTGTGGTGCTACACTGTCAGCTTATTCGTCAAGATCGTCCGCCGCTTCTCTCTCTCTCTCTCTTTCTTTCTTTTTTTTTTTTTTTTTTTTTGTTGTTGTTGTTGTTGACGGGACTAAACCGATCTGATGCTTTAAAGCTGTCTCGTAGAGACCGGTGAACATGAGAGATGCTGTCAGTGTGTGTGTGTGTGTGTGTGTGCCCCCTTCAAGCGAGTGTTTCGGCCCTTATCTCCTGACACTCTAGGGGGGTTGGGCCACACCCGGTTCATGACTCCGGATGTCCCTCTGCTTTTTTTTTTTTTTTTTTTTTTTTTTTTTTTCCCATCTTGGATGAGCATGACTGGGATTCGAACCCATGCCCTCTGGACATGCTCATTTCCACTTAATGACTCACGCACTAACCACTGAGCCACAGGGACACCTGATATTTGTAGGAAAGTTAAGCCTTATGAAGTTCACTTTTGTTCCTCCTTGACCAGATCCAACTTGAACACCTCTCTGCCGCTTCTGCCATTGCTTTCAGGGCTTTGGTTTTTTCCCTCCCTGCAACTGAGAGCTGTTTCATGAGGCTGTATGCAGACGTTCCCACAAACCCCCTAGCTCCAATTTTCTGCAGTGAGGACTTTGACCTGATAGCCTTCTCTCCTCAGGCTGTTTGCCAGATCAGCATACTTTTCAGTCTTGTAGATCTGAGCTGCCTCCATTCTGTTCTCATATGGCACCGTGAGCTCGATCATGATCAGCTGCTTGGTTGACTGAGAGTGTAATACTATGTCTGGTCTCATGCCCACTCTTGCTGATAATCTCTGGGTGACTATTCCATTCTGGGAGGTCTGCTGTGCACTCCCAGTCATCTGCCCGTCCAGCAGACTCTGCCTGCATGTTCCGAGTGGCACTGTTGTTCTTGGCCATGATTCGCTGCCTCCTGCCGTGAAGAATGTTGCGGGTGCTTTTGGAGTCCTGATTTCCCTTTTGTGGTGTTGGTACTAGCCCAGACTACTTGTACAATCTCTTTGAGCACTTGGTTGTGCCTCCATGTGTACCTTCCTTGAGCCAGGGCTACTTTACATGAGCTTAGGACATGCTCCACTGTTTGTTTTTCATGGCAAAGGGGGCATGAAGGATCGTCTGTTTTTCCCCACTTCACCAGGTTGCATTTGAAGGCAGAAGATCATATGCAGATCTGAGAATGAAGCTGATCCTGAGAGGGGCCATGTGCCAAATGTCATTCCAAGTGAGACTTCTTTGGAGTGCATTCTCCCATGTTGTCCATTGCCCTTGCTGGCTCTGCTGGACTGCTTTTTGGAGTCTTTGTTGGTCTTCTTCTTTCTCATCTCCTGAATCATCATGTCTCTTTTGGCTTTTCCTTTGGCCTTTGACCACCATTCAGTTTTGGTCACCCCCAGTCCTTGTCTGTTGGTCTGTGTGTCCTGTTATTTCTCTGATCTTGAGACTTTCTTTTGCAGAATCCATCGCCTCTTGAACTTTCCATTTTCTGCCTGTCTTCAGCTGGGGCTTGATTGCTTCAACCACCTTGTCTCCTGAGTCCTCCAGCATGCTTTGAAGTCTGATCTTCCCTGCTTTATATTCCTCCAGGATGGATTTCAGTGGTAGTTTCAGCTTGCTTGGCGACAGTATAGCGCTATGTCAGTCAGACAGGGTGGGACACCAAGCCATTTCCTTGTGAACTTGTTGATTTTTGATTCCATTGCCTCCACTTTGCTGGTGCAGATGTCGTATATCATCAGAGGCCATAGGAGCTTTGGTATCAGCATGAACTGCAGACACCAGACCTTGTATTTGCCAGGGAGCCCACACTGGTCAATGGTCTCCAAGCCTTCTTCCGACATCTGTTTGGTTTCTTTTGCTCTTCGTGTGTCTTCAGCAGTATCATCATACCATCTTCCAAGGCTCTTGACTGGCTCTTCTGTTACTGTTGGAATGGTCTGGTGGGCAACACTGAAGACCACAGATTCGGCCACTTTTCCTTTCCTCAGTGAGAGACTCCGTGATTTCTTTGGCTTGGCTTGAACTTCATTCTGGATGAGGCAACTATGTCGTCCAGCCTCTCCAGCACGTGACGTGTCTCGTCTTCTCTGGATGAAATCACTGTAGTGTCATCCATGAAGGCCTTGAGAGGGGGCATCTTGTATCCATCATCCCAAGGTCTGTTTGTCTTGCGTTGCTTGTTTGCTGCTTTCAAGATGACTTCCATTGCCAACACGAACAGTATTGGGGAAATGGCACAGCCCATTGCAATGCCCACTTCCAAGTTGATCCAATCTGTTGTGTACTCCTTGGTAGAGAAGCGCATTGAGAAGCCATTGAAGTACTTCTTGAGCATGTCGCGGATGTTCTTTGGCACATGGTACATCTTAAGAGCCAACTGTATCATCTCATGGGGTACAGATCCATATGCGTTTGCCAGGTCGAGCCACACTACGTCCAGGTCTCTCTTTTCTGTTTTTGCTCTTTGGATTGCGTCCCAGATCATCATTGTGGCGTGTTCTACACAGCCAGCCACGCCTGGAATGCCACCTTTCTGGACTGACACATCCAGGTACTTGTTTCCATGAGGTACTTGGTCAGCCTTGCTGCCATGACAGAGAAGAAGATTTTCCCTTCGACGTTCAGTAGTGATATTGGCCTGAACTGGCTGATGTCACTTGAGTTTTGCTCTTTGGGGATGTACACACCATCTGCCGTCATCCACTGGCCGCTGATCTTCTGATTTCTCCAAGCTGATCGCAGCAGCCTGTGGAGCCACTCCAGCACCTTGGGACATTTCTTGTACAGCTGGTAAGGTATTCCGTTTGGCCCTGGTGATGATTTGGCTCTGGCTTTGTCGACCACCTTCTTGATTTCCGCCAACGTTGGAGGCTTGTCATTGAACTGTTCCTCAGGGTTGGTTGGCCACACCAGACCTTGAATGTCGAGTGGTGCTTTGCTCTGTGAGTCAGAGTATGTTTTTCTCAGATGCTGCTCAAGAACTCCTTTGTCCACACTTAGGGTCCCAGATTTTGGCTGCTCGAACAGAGTTCTGGCAAACTGGAAGGGGTCTCTGAGAAACGCTCTTGTGTCTTCTTCTTTTTGCTTTTCCTCTTCCTCGCAGATTCCGCTTTGCTGAGGGCGCTGTGTTTTGCTTTCAGGTCTTCCCAGAGTTTTTCCAAGCCTTGTTTTTCAGCTGCAGAGCAGTCTTCATTTGCTTCTTGAGGTTTTTCTTTTGGACCCTGATCTTGTCCATCTCTTCTTCTTGGCGTCTGGATTTCTTTGAGGGTTTTCTCTTTGGGTAGTTTTGCTCCATAGGCGTCTCTACATGTGGCATACACAATGTCCCCATATGTGCTAGTTTGTGTTCCAGGGTGCTTTTCCCTATCAGTGCATCGAGTCTTTGGACGATTTTTGCATCCAGTTTCTCCCAATCTTCAGTCTCGTTTGCTCGTGGCAGGTTGAGTTTCAGGCGCCTGGCATCGAGGGCCTGTGCAAATTCCTCATCCGAACCAACAGCGTGGATGTCCTTGGCACTGTGGTTTAAATCCTGGCCTTGGTCTTCCGACGTCTTATCTGCTGATGCAGTGCGCTGCTGCTCATTCAGATGAGTCTTCACACATCCCATCTTTGTTCTGTGGATCTTCATGCCACGGGTGGTAGCGAAACGCTTTCCACAGACACATGGATATTCCATTTGGTCCATGTTCGTAGTCCGTTTGGGATTTGCAGTCGTGATTGGTTGAACACCGATGGATTCATCATTCTCTCCCCCTTTCGGTGAATCCTGGGAGCATCTTTTCCTTTTGTTTTTCGTAGCCACATGTTGCAGGCAAAGTGGGGAGCCAGCCCCCACAGAGCTCTTGGCAACTATAGCCAAGAAGTTAGTCACGGTGACTGCTTCCATCAGACATCAGGACACGTCTTCCCCACTCTCTCCCCACCCCATCCCACCCCCATCCCTCACACCTTTCCTTACGGGCCTCCACGCTCGGCTCTGGGAACATCCCCCCCAGATGACAGAGCTCCCTGTTCCCGTCCTGCTCTCCTCTCATCCACCGCCGCACACAGGGAGGAGCTGAATAATGAAACACTTTGTTACCTCAGTGTCCACCCTGCACCCCCTTCCTGCGCTCCTTCCCCCTTCCCCCTCAAGACCCTCACCCCACCCCACCCCCACCCCCCCACCCCACCCCTCCTTGGCATTTCCAAGTTTGGGCGCCATGTTTGCTTAGCGACCTGTCTGCCCTGCATACAGATGGCAACAAATGGGTGTTGGCTTCAGACAGTAAACAGCCGGTGACTTGGAATATACAATCAAAGATGCTTCGTTGACGAGGGCGTGTGGATATTGTTTCTGTATGGTTTGCCAGACAAGTGGTGGGTGTTGTGTCTGTGTTTATCAGTGGGAGACTTACTCTTCTTCAAAACAAAAAAGCGACATGTGAGCGTTGAAGCCGAGTTGAAGGTAAAAAAAAAAAAAAAAAAAGGAACGGACGAGTCTGATTTGAATGTTAGGCAGTTCTGTGCAGAGCAAAAAAAGCAACACACAAACAATAAAAGACCTAGGGTGAACAGAGACAAGAAAGAGACTGAGGTGTGTGTTGTGTTTTTTTCTCCCTCTCTGTCTCTGTCTCTCTCTCTGTCTGTCTATCTGTCTATCTGTCTCTCTGTCTCTCTGTCTGTCTGTCTCTCTCTCTCTCTCTCTCTCTCTCTCTCTCTCTTTCTCTGATCCAGTCTTTACAGAGTACCCTAAAGCGGTTTCGAGGTGGAAAATTAAAAGAACAGGAAAAAAATCAAAAGATTTAAGTATGATTATTTCTGAACCAGTCACTTACGTACAGAAGAACCTAGACTCTCAATCATCGACGTACAGAAGAACTTAGACTCCCAGTCATCGACGTACAGAAGAACTTAAACTCTCAATCATCGACGTACAGAACAACTTAGACTTTCAATCATCGACGTACAGAAGAAGAACGAAGACTCTCAATCATCGACGTACAGAACAACTTAAACTCTCAATCATCGACGTACAGAAGAACTTAAACTCTCAATCATCGACGTACAGAAGAAGAACCTAGACTGTCAATCACTGACATGCAGAAGAACCAAGACTCTCAATCACCGACATACAGAACTAAGACTCTCAATTACAGACATACAGAAGAACTAAGACTCTCAATCACCGGCATACAGAAGAACTAAGACTGAATCATCGACGCACAGAAGGAAGACCGAAGACTCTCAATTATCGACGTATAGAAGAACCACCTAAAAACTCTCAATCACCGACATACAGAAGAACTAAGACTCTCAATCACCGACATACAGAAGAACTAAGACTCTCAATCACTGACATACAGAAGAACTGAGACTTTCAATCACCGACATACAGAAGAACTAAGACTCTCAATCATCGCCGTATAGAAGAATCACCTAAACTCTCAATCATCAACGTACAGAAGAAGAACCGAAGACTCTCAAACATCGACGTATAGAAGAGTCACCTAAACTCTCAAACATCGACGTCCAGAAGAAGAACCTAAGACTCTCAAACATCGAGTACAGAAGAACCTGGACTCAACCATCGACGCCCAGCAAAAGAACCACCGAAGATTCTCCAGTCATCGACGCCCAGAAGAAGAAGAACCAAACCTAGACTCTCTCTGCGGCCAGCCCTCAGACGGGGGAGGAGGTGGAGCAGGGTTTGATGGACGACTCCCAGAGGAGCAGCCGGTCCAGCGAGGCCAAGGAGGAGGCGTCAAGGGCTCGAAGAACGGGGGGAGGCTGGGCGCCAGGTCCAAGCTGCCGGTCCGCGCCCAGCAGACCAGGGCGTCCCGGGCCACCGCGCCGGGGAGGAAAGGGGGGTCCCCCGCCAAGGTCCAGGACAGATCCCCGGGGACGTTCACGAAGGACGACCAGAAACCGGTTGTGGCAAAAGTGAGCTGATTTTTCATGTGTGTGTGTGTGTGTGTCTCTGTGGGAGAGGGGGGGGAGGGAGGTAAGGATGGGGGTGGGGGTGGTGATGTGTGTGTATGTGTGGTGTGGTGTGTGTGTGTTGTGTTGTGTTGTGTTGTGTTGTGTTGTGTTGTGTTGTGTGTGTGTTGTGTGTGTGTGTGCGTGCGTGCGTGTGTGTGTGTGTGTGTGTGTGTGTGTGTGTGTGTGTGTGTGTGTGTGTGTGTGTGTGTGTGTGCGTGCGCGTGTGTGTCTGTGTGTGTGTCTGTATGTGTGTATGTTGATTAAGTGTTGATTCTTCTTTTGTGCACGATTCAGAGGAAACCCGAATTCGGTATTTATGACTATACCTGCCGAAAAGGTTTACTTTTTCATTTGTGTGTGTTGGTTTGTTTGTCAGTCTGTGATCAACACACACACACACACACACACACACACACACACACACACACACACACACACACACACTCGTGTACACTCACCGCACACACATGCAATAATTGGAATGACATAGCCAGTGTTAGGGAAGTATCCAAGGTTTGACCAGCACGTTGGGCTAAAGCGTAGGTCAGACATCTGCCAAGTGATAGCCACGAGACCCTCTTCTTCAATTCTCTCATCTGGGTCATTAATTCATTTATCCATCAGCTTTAAATCATGCGCAGTGTGTGGTCTCAAAACTTAGCAGATGTGATGCGTATATGGAATAGTCCGCACGCAGTGACGCCTCCTCGATGAAACTGAAACCGATCAAAAGAAGGCCCAAAAGACTACGCCGATGCGTTATCAGACTCGGCTGATGAAAAAAAAAAAGGAGTGTAGCCCAAAGACGTACTTGTTATTGTTTTGGCGTAGATGGTGGGGTCCAGAACGGCTTACTCGAATTTGACAACACGTGGTGGGATTTTTACGACACGCGGTGGGTTTTTAACGACACGCAGTGGGGATTTTAACAACACGCGAAGGTATTTAAACGACACGCGGTGGATTTTTAACGACACGTGGTGGGGTTTTTAACGACACGTGGTGGGGTTTTAACGACACGCGGTGGGGGGTTTTAACGACACGTGGTGGGATGTTAACGACACATGGTGGAGTTTTAAAGACACGTGGTGGGGTTTTAACGACACGTGGTGGGGTTTTAACGACACGTGGTGGTGGGGTTTTAACGACACGTGGTGGGGGTTTTAACGACACGTGGTGGGATGTTAACGACACGTGGTG
>JADBJO010000146.1:929199-934199 GCA_016801955.1 Conus betulinus | reverse complement strand
CTGTGCTTTGTAACTTTTTTAAAAGATACTTAGGAGCTGAGCATATGAAATCCTTGTCCTGACCAGAGAATTTGACAAATGAATTAAAGTGCACGTATCCTGTCCCCAACTCTGGTAGCTCACAACTTTAAGAAGATTTAGAGCTTTCCTTGCTTGAGTTATGATATATTCAATATGTGTGTTCCATGATAATTTTGAGGTAAGATGTACACCTAAAAACTTTATGCAAGATGTGTGTGTGTGTGTGTGTGTGTGTGTGTGTGTGTGTGTGTGGGGTTCTGCTTTTATTTTTTACATGCTGAATTGTTGAAATTTGTAAAAGCGCCCTGTCGCCTGCGCTGTTAGGAGGATGGGCGCTATAGAAATTGTCCTCATTAGGATTCCCCCTCTCTGGGGGAATACTATTGTTATTGTAAAAAATTATTTTTTTCTTTTTTTTTTTTTCTTACCCTTTTTTCATCCAATCGTGTTGAAATTTTCAGGAAAGTTGCAGGGCATTGTGGGCATGTGCAAATCGCAATTTTTAAATGAATTGACCATTTTTTTTGGCCGAGAAATTGAAACTTGAATAACTCAGAAACGGTTGGACAGATCGTAATGATATTCAGAACACTTACATAACACTATATTTGCACATGTACGTTATAATAATGAACCGGAAGTGCAAACCGGAAGTGCCTGACAGTGTCACTGGTCAATTTCAGTTGTTTCACGGAATAGCAAAAACTGGAAATGACGTCACAAAACTAATCTACGGAAAATGTTCCTGTAGCTATGGCCCAGTGCAGAAAGGAGTTTGGTATTGATATCTAAAGGGTTTGGCAGTTATTTAAATTTATGCAAATTTAGGTACGCTCTAAACGGCGAAATTTGAATATTTAATATCTCAAAGACTAACAAAGTAACAGAAACCAAATTTTTGGTTGCTTATGCAGTTTGATATGCTGATTAAAAAATCTATGTTGCAAAACACTTCGACAGTTAAAAAAAACCGTTATTTTTCATTTTTGAAGCTATCTCAACCAAAATTGGTGGATGTATGTAATTTTGATATGCTGATTAAGAGTATGTATGTTACAAAACACTTCGACAGTAAAAAAAAAAACTGTTAAAAAACCGTTATTTTTCAAATATGCATCAATCTTAACAAAACTTGCTGATTAGATGTTACTTTGAACGCTGAACACGAATATTTAAGTTTACGAGAGCAATTTTGATATCCGACATCTAAAAACCGTTAAAAACCGTTATTTTGCAAATAAGAATCAATTGTGACCAAAATTGGTGGCTAGATGTAACTTTGAGCGCTGAACATGAAAACATTAGTTTCAAACAGTAAATTTCACATTTGATAGTTAAAAACCGTTATTTGGTAAATATGCATCAACGTTTACCAGTAATGGTGGATAGATGTAATTTTCAACGGTGAACATAGATAGGCAAGTTTCATAAAATGATTTGAAGGGGGAATTCCTATGTTTGCTCTAAGGCAAACATAAGGCCTTTCTAGGGGAATACTATTGTTATTGTAAAATTTTTCTTTTTTGTTTTTCTTTCTGTTACCCTTTTTTCATCCAATCGTGTTGAAAATTTTCGGGAAAGTTGCAGGACATTGTGGGCGTGTGCAAATGGCATTTTTCAAATGAATTGGCCGTTTTTTTTTTTGGCTGAGATATGGCCAAAAAAACGGCCAAAACGGCCAAATTTGAAACTTGAATAACTCCGAAACGGTTGGACAGACCGGAATGATATTCAGGACACCTACATAACATTATCTTTGCAACATATACCTTATAATAACAAACTGGAAGTGCAAACCATAAGTGCGCGCGCGAACTTAACAAGAGAAAGCAGGAAAATGGGCGCGGGGAAGGGATGTGGGGGGGGGGGGGGGGGGGGGGGGGGGGCGGGGCGGGTGGTATTGTAGGAGGAAAAGTGGAGAAATGGGTCACAGAAGGAGAACGTAGGGTCCAAATCGGACAGTAGGAGAAAATTGGGTAAGAATGGGACACAGTAAAGTAAAATGAAATTGAAAAAACAAAACAAAACAAAAAGTGGGACACCGTAAGAGAAAGTTGTATGGGACAGGAAATAAGAGAGTAAGACAGCGTAGGAGAGTGGGGGAAATTCGAACACTAGATGGAGCATAGCTTCGATGTCGGTGTCGTGATGAATAATACATCATTGACAAAAGTCTGGTGGGTTGAAAGGTAGGAACAACGATTTAAAAAAAAAAAAAGAAAAAAAGGCGCCTTTTTAAAAATTCTTTTTTCGTCTCTCTCTCTCTCTCTCTCCTCTCTCTCTCTCTCTCTCTCTCTCTCTCTCTCTCTCTCTCTGTGTGTGAGAGAAGAGAGGGAGGGAGATCAGACGTTCTGTTCAACAACGATGGAGCGTAGTTAGAAAGTCTATGGCATCATTGAAGTGCTGCTGCTGCTGCTGCTTCTGCTGCTGCTACTGCTGCTGTTTGTTTGCTTGCTTAGTGCCAGTGTTGGTGTTGGTTGCTCTGCAACCTGCCTTTGTTTCTTGTGTTTGGTAGCTCTCAGGGTCTCCACGTTAGGGTTTTTTTTTTTTTTTTAATCTCATCCCCCTCCCCGTGTCTTTTTCCCCTTTGTATTCTTTTTTTCAGGCTCGGTTCTTTTGTGGGTAAAACTACCGCCCGCCACAGTGGAGAGTGAACGCGTTATTTGACTAATAAGGCTTGTGGAAAATGTGCCACGATAAGTAAAACAATTGAACAGGGCAAGAAAAAAAATGATGATTTATTCATCATCCTAAGCGCCCCGTGAATGAATGTGAGTGTGTGTAGTGCGCGCGCGCGCGCGCGCGCGCGCGTGTGTGTGTGTTGTGTGTGGGGGGGGGGGGATTGGTGGTGGAAGGGAGGGAGGGAGGAGGGGAAATGGAGTTGAGAGAGGGATTGTGTGTGTGTGTGTGTGTGTGTGTGTGTGTGTGTGTGTGTGTGTGTGTGTGTGTGAAGCATTGCTGGCAAATCTGTACTGAACAAGCTAAAAGTTGTCTCGTGCCTTTATCGACAATAAATAGTAATACTGGCTCAGATTGAAGACAAGCGGTGTGGCACAAAGCAATAAAGAATGGTATTTCTGGTAAGACACTTCGGTATAACATAACACATAAAGCGCATACTGTCTGTCTGTCTGCCTACCTGTCTGCCTGTCTATTCGTGGTCTTGCTCTTCATACAAATCAACAATTTTTATTTGATGTTCTCCAGCTTTAGCATGACTTCTCTTCAGCATACTGAGCACATCAAAAAGTAGTCACTTCTGTTTTAGACGGTCGCGTTAGCGGCATTTTCAAGGCGACAATATTGTGAAGCGAAGCTATCCGGGATTTGAAGCGGGCGTATGACTAAGTGGCGACGATTGGGTAGAATGGGGGGATGGGGCGGGAAGGAGGACGAAGCAACTGCTAGTGGATATATATATATATATATATATATATATATATATATATATATATATAAGTTTAAAAATGTGATTAAAAAAGAGATTAAAAAAACACCAACAAGCTTGTATCCAGCTCTCTGCTCTCTTCAGGGTGTTCATTTTGGGCACGCTACCGGTGTTATATATATTGTGTGTGTGTAAGCGTGAGTTCTTAAAACCGGTAGCGTGCCCAAAATGAACACCTGAAGAGAGCAGAGAGCTGGAAACAAGCTTGTTGGTGTTTTTTTTAATCTCTTTTTTAATCACATTTTTAAACTTATGTCGCTCCCTTCCCGGTTGAGCGTTTTTGGAGTTCTCGCTGGCTCTCTAGTTTTATTTGTGATATATATATATATATATATATATATATATATATATAATATATATATATATATATATATGACCAGGTAATCATGCACCTGTGTTCTTGGGGGGGAATCTTTTCTTCTGGTTTTAAGTTTCAGATTTTGACAAGGAGAAAATCTTTCACTTCTACCTTTTCCAATGTTCATAAGTGATTTTCTACAATATTTTATTGATGACGGTTGTTCTCATCTTCGTTGTCGCCTGACTTTTCAAGAACTTACGTTTGATGATATATTCTGGTGCTTGTACTGACGACACAGTTTTGCCAACTATTACCAGATCTGCTTTGCACAAGGACTTGATGTCTGTGAAATTACTTGTATGAGATCCACATAAAATTTAAGTCTTTTTTTTTTTTTTAACATGAGAAAAGTATTGTGTGCTTACTTTTGATAATCACAGATTAGAGTGTTAATTCCTTTAAGTATTTACGAATTCAATGTAGTTGAACAGGTACTTTTTTTTCAAAGCGAAAAAAAAAATGTGATTACGATTAAGCACTGAAGTCTACCAGCTGATGTGGCGAAGTAGTTCGCGTCGCGGACTCCCGGCTGCTGGGAGGTCGTAGGTTCGATTCCCGTTACAGCCATTTATTTGTGGAATTTGTCTGCCCCAACCGGCTCCTACCCTGAGCTGAATTTGCTATGGGCTCATCTAGAAAGACTGGGACCACACAGTCAATTTTCATCCGCTCAGTGGATGTCTCTGAGAGTGATCCTGACCAGCATTGCATGTGTTGGTATTTCTCGGGCCTGATTGCGAAAGTAAGTGTAGAGCACAGCTCTGCCATACAGTCTCAGACCAGAATTGAAACCGCAACATCATCCTCATCTTCATTGATCAGCATTAAAAAAAAAAAAAAAAGTCTCAGATTCTGTGGCCCTACATGCTCTGCAGTCGTGGTGACCTCATTTTCCATTATCTTTCCATGAACAATTAACAACTAGATTAACTCTTGCCCCCACAAGAAAACATAACTCCAAAGGAAAGCAGCTTACGACACCGAATCACCCGGCAGACATGACAGCACAGAGCACACAGATCACATAAGGAAACATCCTCATGTCTATGCTCTTGATCTGGTTCTGTCGGGGTCAGCAGTATCGACATGTTCACGAGGACTGTCGTTGGACGTATGTGGTGGCGCTCTACGGGGAAGGGTGGGGGAGGGGGGGGGGTGGGGGAGAGATGA
>JADBJO010000146.1:904199-916699 GCA_016801955.1 Conus betulinus | reverse complement strand
AAGTGAAACTGGAAATGGGCAGTTTGGGCTGAAATGGGCAGTCTGGGCTGAAAAGGGCAGTTTGGGCTGAAATGGGCAGTCTGGGCTGAAATGGGCAGTCTGGGCTGAGCGAAACCTTCGGCAGCGGCGAGGAGCGTCCGATGTCGGCCAAACAGCGCCGAACTTTTTCATGTGTCTCCAAAACAGACGTTTGAAATTTCTTGCTCTTGCCAAGAAGGCAGGTCAGCATTCACCGCCAAAAAAAAAAAAAAAAAAAAAAAAAAAAAAAAAAAAAAAAAAAAAAAAAAAAAAAAAAAAAAAAAAAAAAAAAAAAAAAAAAAAAAAAAAAAAAAAAAAAAAAAAAAAAAAAAAAAAAAAAAAAAAAAAAAAAAAAAAAAAAGAAAGAAAAAGGGACTGTCGGATAGCTATTACCGCCTGCCCCGGGTTCCCATACACCCATTGCTGTCTCACCATGGACCACGCCTGTAGGCCTGTCAGTCCGCCTGTCTTTCTTTCTCTCAGCTTTTTAAAAAAAAAATTATTCTCGTTCTCTCCTTCGATCAAAAACATGTTCATCTGATGATGTATTTCATTGCAAACCTTTGACCTTGTATTAACGTTGGTCGGTAGAATACTACAGCACTATCAAACAGAAAGGACTGGCTGTTCAGAAATTGTAGAAAAAAGAGTATTTTAAAAAAAAAAAAAAAAAAAGAGAAAAATCGTCTGTGTGTCTCTGCTCAAAAGAAGGAAAGCTCTTCTATGCTGATCAGACGTTTGTGCCTTAAACAAATCTTTTTGTCTTTCGTTATTTCTATCTGCTGTTGAGAACAGAGACGATCGATCAAGTCTGGCAAACAAATGGTGGTGATGCCCTCTGTGTGTGTGTGTGTGTGTGTGTGTGTGTGTGTGTGTGTGTGTGTGTGTGTGTGTGTGTGTGTGTGTGTGTGTGTATGTGTGTGTGTGTGTGTGTGTGTGTGTTTGTCTGTGTGTGTGTGTGTGTGTGTGTGTGTGTGTGTGTGTGTGCGCGCGCGCGCGCGCGCGCGCGCGTGTGTGTGTGTGTGTGTGTGTGTGTGTGTGTGTGTGTGCGTGCGTGTGTGCGTGCGTGCGTGCGTGCGTGCGTGCGTGCGTGTGTGTGTGTGTGTGTGTGTGTGTGTGTGTGTGTGTGTGTGTGTGTGTGTGTGTGTGCATGATGCTTTCGGAGGGAAGGGAGGGAGGGATTGGAATTCGAGCTTTCATTGTTCATCCGTCACCGTGTAAATAGCATCATCACACAGCATCAAAATCAGAAGATAGAACAGGAGCAAATCAGGAGAGGATGAAGGGGGGCGGGGGGGGAGGGGGGGGGGGGGGGGGCTAGACAGTGGCTCCGGGTCTTCACTGCCCCCAGACTGCCAATCACTATGGGGATTCTTGGAGCCTTCCGGTACAACAGTCCCTCTGCTTCCGGCAAGTTCTGTGCACGTAGCTTCCGGTTTTCTGTCATCTTCTGTGACTGCCTTGTCAGTTGTAGTTTGTCCTCACCACTGTGTAACCTGTCTTTGATGGCCGTTATCCTGAGTTTGTCCTCGCCATTGTTTTACCTGCCTTTGTTGGCCGTTATCCTGAGTTTGTCCTCGCCATTGTTTTACCTGCCTTTGTTGGCCGTTGTCCTGAGTTTATCCTCGCCATTGTTTTACCTGCCTTTGTTGGCCGTTGTCCTGAGTTTTATTCTCACCATTGTTTTACCTGCCTTTGTTGGCCGTTCTCCCGTCTTTGTTCTGGAAACTCTTTGGCACTTTTCTGTCTGATTTCACATTATGACGTGCCAGCTTTGTTTGTTTGTTTTGATGTTGTTGTTGTAATCTGGTGGCTAGGTGATGGAAATCTTCTATACTCTATCCATAGAGGACAGTGGTGTTTTGATGTTGTTGTTGTAATCTGGTGGCTAGGTGATGGAAATTCTTCTATACTTTATCCATAGAGGACAGTGGTGTTTTGATGTTGTTGTTGTAATCTGGTGGCTAGGTGATGGAAATTCTTCTATACTCTATCCATAGAGGACAGTGGTGTTTTGATGTTGTTGTTGTAATCTGGTGGCTAGGTGATGGAAATTCTTCTATACTCTATCCATAGAGGACAGTGGTGTTTTGATGTTGTTGTTGTAATCTGGTGGCTAGGTGATGGAATTCTTCTATACTCTATCCATAGAGGACAGTGGTGTTTTGATGATGTTGTTGTAATCTGGTGGCTAGGTGATGAAAATTCTTCTATACTCTATCAATAGAGGACAGTGGCTTCCATTCTGTACTTTCCATTCGCCGATGAAACTTCTTTAGTGGTGTTGGGGTGTTGTAGTTCTTCACCGATTTTAAAAAAAAAAAACTCTGAGAGAAAATCAAAGGGACTGCCAGGCGCCCAAAGCACAGACAAGTTTTTAACCTGCGTTAAGTATGTCGGCACTTTAGCTGATGAAGCTGCAGACCCCAGTGTCGGCTGGTTCAGGTCCAGCAGGGAAATATTCTCTTGCTTTCCAGAGCATCCCCCCCCCCCCCCCCCCCCCAGAAGTAGCATACAAGAGCCTGGAAATATCCCATCACCTATTCACACACACACTCGTACTCAAACGCATGAACTGTAGGCCCATTCAAACAGTTGTGAATGTTTCAATGGTAGCAAACGTAAACAAAAAAAAAGGTTGTTCCCGAATTCAATGAAAAGATGTGATGCCATATGATGGTACATTTGAGCATCTGCGTGAACCTTCTCGTCTTTTTCAAACTGGTCGAGCTGATTGTTTCTGAACGTGTTTGCTGTGCGTTTCTCTACAGTAAATGTAAACTATTGTCTTGTCAATGCCGTCATGACATGACCCATCCTATGATCGTCTTGTCCGTTAAAACGGCATGCAAAGGACAGGTAAACACTGCAGAACAGACGGACAGTGGCCGCTCTGGACAGTGCCATTTCACTACCCAGTCATCGAATTCCAACGGAAAACCCGTCAGAATACAAAGCTGAAAGGACAAAGGAAGTTGCAGACTAACCAAGAACAGAGGCAGGGGGAGGGGCCAAATTGGCAGCAGAACAGTGCACAACAGTAAAGGAACGTCAAAAGACAACGGAAGAGACACTGGGAGTGGGCGGCAGAAATGGGGAAACTACTCGCACGGAATTTCCGGGAGGTGGTAACACACGTTAAGAAGAGTTCCACACACTCCGTTAGGTAGCCGCGTGCTGCTCAGTAATGGACGAGACGGTCGTGGGGTCAGGTGACTAATTAACTTGATCCTGGGCCAGTCACGTGGTTGACCGAAAAAACGCGCGTGGCGAGCGCGAGGCCAGATGCTCTGGCGTTTAGCCCGCCTACACATGTGGTGCTCCGCCATACACGCGTGGGTACACGTTGACATCGCCACGCCTGCAAGACTGACTCCCGCGCGCACAACTCTCACGCATACTCATTCATGCCAGCAAGTAACATTCTCACCTACTACCAGGCACGCGATGTTTTCAGGAAGCATCGAACTCTCGGTCTCCGCAGCTGGTGGTATTGGGCGACCCTGCAGTAGCTCTTTTCTCAAGAGTCATTGTGAAGTGCTGCCAGTTGGGGGTGGGGTGGGGGTGGATTGAATTGAAGTAAATGTGTGAGTTAACGATGGCAAGGTGCTGCCAGTTGTTGGGGGGTGGGGGTGGATTGAATTGAAAGTAAATGTGTGAGTTAACGATGGCAAGGTGCTGCCAGTTGTTTGGGGGTGGGGGTGGATTGAATGGAGGTAAATGTGTGAGTTAACGATGGCAAGGTGCTGCCAGTTGGGGGGGGGGGGGGGGGGGGGGGGGGGATTGAATGGAGGTAAATGTGTGAGTTAACGATTGTAATGTGCTGCCAGTTGTTGGGGGGGGGGGGGGGGTGGAGGTAAATGTGAGTTAACTATTATAGGGTGCTGCCAGTTGTGGGGGGGGGGGGGGGGGGGGGGGGGTGTGAATGGAGGTAAATGTGTGGGGTAACAATTGTAAGGTGCTGCCAGTTGTTGGGGGAGGAGTGGGGGGGGTGAAGGGAGGTAAATGTGTGAAGGGGGGTAACAATTGTAAGGTGCTGCCAGTTGTTGGGAGGAGTGGGGGTGAAGGGAGGTAAATGTGTGAGGGTAACGATTGTAAGGCGCTGCCAGTTGTTGGGGGGGGGGGAGGGGGGGGGGGGGGGGGGGGGCGGATTGAATGGAGATAAATGTGTGAGTTAACGATTGTAAGGCGCTGCCAGTTCTTCGGGTCCCGAAAAAAAGAGGACCGATGGAAAAGAAGCGACGCCAGTTCCTTTTTTTTTTTTAAGTCTCTATGAAATTAAGGCTAGAACCTCGTTTAAAAAGAAAAAAAAGAAAGAAAACGCCATGCCGCCGAACGAAACAAATAAGCAAACACACGACAACTGTCTGTGAAATTGTTTGTTTCTTTCTTTTGTTTGGCGTGTCGTGCTTGTTTGTTTTGTTTCTTTTGTTCCGGCGGCATTATCGTGTGTGTTTGTTCGTTTCTTTCGTTCGGGCGGCACAGTCATTTTTCTTTGAAGTTTGTTTCAGTTTCTGCCTCGCGAGTCACCTCACTTTAAAACCAGAACCTGGCCGTTTCGGTTATATCTGTAAAAGGCAAGAGGCTCTTCAATAGCGTTCGCTGCTTTGTTTTGGTTTCCGAAAGTCGCAGAGCTTGTGGTATGCGGGAGTCTGAGTCTGACCACGTCATTGACAAAACTACTTCAGTGGCCTGGTCGCACGTGTGGTGCTTGTGGTGGGTGGGGATGCAAGATACAGACCCAACGTCGACTAGCTCAGACTGAGCAGGAATGTCTGCACGGTCTCTGAGAAGCTTTTTTTTTTTTTTTTTTTTTTTTTTTTTTTTTTTTTTTTTTTTTTACTTCAACGAATCAGCTTCATGCCGACTGAGCATTGATTCCGTCTCTCGCGCTTAATTGTTAAAGTTTCTGTGGAGAATGGATGCACTGATTCCATGAAAGTTTGATGTCGGGCGAATCTCGCTGCCGCGATAAGCTGAGCAGGAGGAAGTCGAGGGTTGACTGAATGTGGATGATGCGCTGGTTGGGTTTTGTGTTGTGTCTAATGCCTGTTTATGCTTTTTTCTGTCTCTCTCTCCCTCGCTTCTCCCTCCCCCTCCTCTCTCTCTCTCTCTCTCTCTCTCTCTCTCTCCCCCCCCTCCCCCTCTCTCTCTCTCTCTCTCCCTCTCTCTCTCTCTCTGTTTAGGCTCTCTCCGATTGTGAATTAAATATACCAATGTAATTACATTGCAATGCCTTGGTTGATGTTTATACATTTATGAATATTCTTCTCTACACGCTTGAGCTTTTACTGTTATGTGTAAGGCTCTTATAGATGGAATGACGAACCTTTTGATGGATGTTCTGAAAAATTTGTTAGGGAACCAATCTTTTATTCATCTCGTAGAAGTTAAAGTTTGTAGTCGAGTCTGGTGGCCTTGTCTGTCAGTGTGTTCGCGAGGTTACACCAAAAAGCCACGTCATCAGTACAGAAGAAACCAAGCGGGGAAGATGGTGGGATGTGGATGGACGAAAGAGAAACCCTTTAAAGTTTGGTGCGGATCTGGGGTGTGGATGTGGATTAAAGAGTGGATCAGGATCTGTTCGGCAAAGTTATTATCATCTTTATACTGAACATGACCATGAAATCTGTGAGATTACTGTTGATTAGTTGATAGCTATGCGTAAAGCACAGTATTTTCATGGAATGTTAAAACTTTCTAGTGATACGTGTGTTGAGAGGATTTCTTATTTTCCATATCAATCACGCGCGCGCGCGCGCGCACACACACACACACACAACACACACACACACACACACACACACACACACACACACACACACACACACACACACACACACACACACACACACACACACACACACACACACACACACACACACACACACACACGCACGCACGCACGCACGCACGCACATACACTCACATACACGCACGCATGCACGCACGCACGCCTACACTCACTCATGCACGCACCTACGCACGCACGCACGCCCACACACACACACACACACACACACACACACACACACACACACACACACACACAATGCACACCGTAGAGACTGGCTTCAGCTGATCATGGTGAGATAGATGTCTCTCCTCCATTGTACCCTGTAAGATTGTCTTAGAAAGTGAGTCATTGTGAGATGCTTGTCCATTCCATTGTACCTTATGGTCTCAGTCAGGGAGTCATGGTGAGATACTCTTTCACCTACTGTATCCTGTAGAGTGGTCTCAGTCATTGTGAGATACTCTTCACCCACTGTATCCTGTAGAGTGGTCTCAGCCAGGGAGTCACGGTGAGATACTCTTCACCCACTGTATCCTGTAGAGTGGTCTCAGCCAGGGAGTCACGGTGAGATACTCTTCACCCACTGTATCCTGTAGAGTGGTCTCAGCCAGGGAGTCACGGTGAGATACTCTTCACCCACTGTATCCTGTAGAGTGGTCTCAGTCAGGGAGTCACGGTGAGATACTCTTCACCCACTGTATCCTGTAGAGTGGTCTCAGTCAGGGAGTCACGGTGAGATACTCTTCACCCACTGTATCCTGTAGAGTGGTCTCAGTCAGGGAGTCACGGTGAGATACTCTTCACCCACTGTATCCTGTAGAGTGGTCTCAGTCAGGGAGTCACGGTGAGATACTCTTCACCCACTGTATCCTGTAGAGTGGTCTTAGTCAAGGAGTCACGGTGAGATCCTCATCACCCACTGTATCCTGTAGAGTGGTCTTAGTCAGAAAGTCACGGTGAGATACTCTTCACCCACTGTATCCTGTAGAGTGGTCTCAGTCAGAGAGTCATAGATACCCCTCACCCACTGTATCCTGTAGAGTGGTTTCAGTCAGAGAGTCATAGATACTCTTCACCCACTGTATCCTGTAGAGTGGTCTCAGTCATCGTGAGATACTCTTTTACCACTGTATCCTGTAGAGTGGTCTCAGTCAGGGAGTCATGGTGAGATACTCTTCACCCACTGTATCCTGTAGAGTGGTCTCAGTCAGAGAGTCATAGATACCCCTCACCCACTGTATCCTGTAGAGTGGTTTCAGTCAGAGGGTCATAGATACTCTTCACCCACTGTATCCTGTAGAGTGGTCTCAGTCAGAGAGTCATAGATACTCCTCACCCACTGTATCCTGCAGAGTGGTGGTCAGTCAGGGTCATGGTGAGATATATGTCCGTCCTCCTTTGTACCCCTTAGAATGGTCTTAGACAGGTACTCCTTGCGAGATACACGTACATCTTCCACTAAACCCGGTCTTAGACAAGGACTCACGGCGATACACCTCTGCAGTCTGCACTCTACCTTGAGAAAAGGTGTTAGACTGAGAGTCATGGTGAGATGCATACCCATCATGGTATGTATACTGAAGAATGCTGTTAAACAGGGAGTCATGAAAGATAGGAACTTTGGTTCCCTGGGTTCGATTCTCACCAAAGCCACTTAACATGTGTGTGTGTGTGTGTGTGTGTGTGTGTGTGTGTGTGTGTGTGTGTGTTCGGCCTCGACCGGCTTCTACCGAAGGATGAGTTTGCTACGGGCCCAACTGCGAAGACTTGCACCACACAGTAGAGTTTCATCCCCTTAATGGATGCGTCTCTGAAAATTGTCGTTAAAATATCCTGGCCAATACTGCATGTGTCTGTATCTCTCGGGCCTGGTTGACGCCGGGATATACTGTAAAGACGAGCGTAGATCACAGCTTTGTCATGCAGTCTCAAACCAGAATGGAACTTCAAAATAGCAAACGAACAACGACATGCACGTTGGTGTGGTGTTGTAGACATCATCTGTGAAGGCGGAACAGTTCTGTCTTAGTGGTCACCTATGGAAATATCTCGCTGGTTGTTGTTGATGCCGGGACAAAATTTACCAACAAATTTCAAGACGAAAGACGACGCGTTTCGGCCTCTTTGGTCCTCTGCAGGCAAGACAGACAACAAAACAAAAGAACAAGCGAGGGCCGGAATAGCTCAGTGGTAGAGAGCGCCGGACTCGTAATCTTGGGGTTGCGGGTTCAAATCTCCGACGGGCCGTTTCGGTACAGGGGGATTTTTCCCTCGGAGTTAACATTGGTTCTGACTCCATTTCCCATACAGTCCTTCGAATGAAACTATAAACCAGGTTCCGTGTGTGAACGCACGCATCTTGCACACACGTAAAATTTCATCACCAACTTTCGGTAGAGAAGGCCAGTTTGGCCGTTGGTATGGATGACACGTTACACATAGCATGCACCTTCCCCGAGGACGGAGTATGGCTGCCTTAATGGGGATAAAATAAAAACGGTCATACACACAAAACTCCACTCCCTTTGTTGGGTAGATGGGATTAACCCTTGCCTGTCTATACAGGGAGTGTTCGCGGGAGTATCAACCTGCGTACGCAAAAAAAAAAAAAAAAAAAAAGGGAACAAGCGATCACTTAACTTGTTAAATTGGGCGCAAAATGGACGTTGCAGCTGTAGCCTGCAGAAAACGATGTCGGGCTGTTGACTTGTCGTCTGAGGTCACTGGGTCGGAAGATACTCCACATTTAGCAAGCTAGCCCGAACTCAAAAACATTTTGACAAAAACCATAACATCCGCAACATTTTCATAAACAGAGGGAGCGGGGATGATGGGGGAACTCTTATCGGCAGGGGAATGGAAGTTGGGGTGGATGGGGGGGGGGGGGGGGGGGGGAGAGAGATTGCTCTCATCTTTCAAATTCGTGTAAAGGCAGTGTGTGTGTGTGGGGGGGGGGGGGGGGGGGGGGGGGGGGGGGGGGGGGTGGGGGGGTGATGATCTCACCATAACACATAGTCCATCACTTTCACCCAAAGAAGCGGAATGGCGCCATCTGGTGCAGCCTGAGAAGAAAAAGATACACCCGAAGTTGCAGGTAGGACCCAGAGAAGTACTGTCCTCAACCGCCGAACAAACCAGCTGGGAGCAATCCTGCACCACCTGTCGGAAGCCTGCGCTCTGTTCACATAGGGTGCATGCACGCACAGGCGTTCCATTAACATGTGAAGTGACTTAATTGTTCATTTCTCCCCAAAGAAGCGACAACGGCGCGCCATCTGATGCAGCCTCAACCAAGATACCTCGACTCATCTCGCCACAATGCCATTGAGGGAAGACAGTGACCACATCATGACTTTGAATGTGTTCTTTTTCTTCTTTGCTTGCTTTTTTGTTTTTCTATGTATTCAATGTCTCTTTGTTATTTGCGTTCTATGTTTACTTTTTCTTGTCCTTAGTTATTTGGTGTCTGTTTATTATTTGTTTCTTCTTTCTTTGCTTTTTGTTTTTCTTAGTTATTTAGTGTCTCTTTTTGCTATTTCTCTTTTTTGTTCGCTTTTATTTACTTAGTTGGTGTTTCTTTACTATTTGTCTTATTCATTGGTTGGTTGGTTGGTTGGTTGGTTGGTTTCCTTGGGTTATTAGTTGTCTCTTTGGCTTCAGATATTGAGTGGGGGATGGGGGGAAGAAGAAGAGGTAGTCTGCTCCCTCCCCCTCCTCCCCACCCCCACCTCCTACTCCCCCCCTCCCTCCAGCATATTTTGATTGGGAGCGGAAGGGGGGAGGAGGGGGGGGGGGGGGGGGAGCAGTGATGGTGGTTCCGACGCCCACTGTGAAGTCGTCTTCACCAAAACAAACACATTTTAAAAAAGAGATCCTTTCTTGTATTCTTCCCAGTTTGCCAGAGGGCGCCCGTACTATGACGACTATGACCTGTACACCTCGGGGTCGGACGACGACTACTACTACGACGACGTGCTTCGCTATGGGCCCGCCATGTACTGGGGGGACTGGGAACGCTACGAAATGAAGCGCCCCCTCCCCCCTCCGCCCCTTACCTACGAGCCGGCCTCGGAACCACAGGAACCGTCGTCAAAGAAACCACGGTGAGTTTGAATTTGAAAAGAAAATCAATAAATAAATAAATGTAAAATATTTTTTTTTAAAGCAGGCTGTACAAGTGGACTTGGGATTAACATAAAGTTGAGCGGAGATGCCGGTTTGTTGTTGTTGTTGTTGTTGTTGTTGTTGTTTGTTTTGTTCCTTATAGCTGAGGTTTCTTGTAGTGGACAAAGATTAACCACTTCGGACATGGGGAAATTTTGAGTGGCACTTCGCCTATAACCAAGGTTGGAATGTTCACTGTGTGTGTGTTTTTCTCTGTCTTTCTGTCTGTCTGTCTCTGTTTCTCTCTCTCTCTCTCTCTCTCTCTCTCTCTCTCTCTCTGTCTCTCTGTCATTCTGTCCATCTACCCTCCAACAAGCACGCTTGCGCGCACGCACGCACGCATGCACGCACGCACACACACACACACACACACACACACACACACACACACACACACACACACACACACACACACACACACACACACACACACTCATAGATGGACAACCAAATCGAGTACTGAATTAAATAGGCTCACTGTTACACACGTGAGTCAAAAGTAGTTCTTGAGGAGTACAAACAAGATTTTTTTCAAGTGCTTGGTACAAACAGTGCATTCCAAGGGGAAAATATCGTACTAGCACTTGCTTGAAAGGAAAAAAAAAGTGCTCGCAAGAAATATAGAAGAAAAGAGAAGTGCTTGATAAGAAAAAAAAGTGTTTGCTGAAAACAATTGATAAGAGTGTTGTGTGATAAGGGATAAAAATAGTGCATGCTAGGAAAAAGTGCTTGTTGAGAGAGAAGGACGCAGTGCTTGTTTTCAGGGCAAAAAGGGAGGGAGCGGGAAGAACAATATTTGCTGTGAAAAAAAAAAAAAGTTGGAGGCCGGAATAGCTCAGTTGGTAGAGCGCCGGACTGGTAATCCAAGGGTTTCGGGTTCGAATCTCGACGGGCCGTTTTGGTACAGGGGGATTTTCCCCTCGGAGTTAACATTGGTTCTGACTCCATTTCCCGTACAGTCCTTCGAATGAGACTATAAAACCGAGGTTCTGTGTATGAACGCACGCATAACATCTTGCATACACGTCGAATCCCATCACCAGCTTTCGGAAGAGAAGGCCAGTTTGGCCGTTGGTATGGATGACACGTTACACATAGCATGCACCTTCCCCGAAGATGGAGTATGGCTGCCTTAATGGCGGGATAAAAAAACGGTCATGCACACTGAACTTCACTCCCTTTGTTGGCGAGATGGGATTAATACTTGCCTGTCTATACAGAGAGTGTCCGCAGGAGTATCAGCATGCGTACGCAGAAGAAGAAGAAAAAAAATGCTTTCCAGAAACACACACACTCACACAACAACAACAACAACAGCAACAATAACAGAGTAGGCCTTTTTTTCTATACGTGCCTGTGTTCTGACACTACTAGCAACACTAGGGCGTGGTGATGCTGTACAGGCGCGTGTGGTTTTTTTCCGGAACGGCGACCCCTACTTCAAGCCGAAGCAGCTGGTGCTCAACCAACGGAACCACTACGACTTCCAGAAGCTGCTGAACGAGCTGGGGCAGATGATCCCCACGGTGGCGGGTGAGTCAGTAAGGGGCTGATGCCTTCATCACAGCTAAAGGGGGTCCATGCACCCTGGGTAGAGTGTCTGAAAACAACAGAAAGAAGGACAGGAAGAAGTCCAATCCTGGTTTAGATGCATATAGCACACGAGGAGAGAAACGAGCTAATTGCCAGAGTTATGTTCCTATGCTTGTGTTCATTCGTTCTGGATTAAATGTGCCAGCAGAGGAGAAACAATGGAGCTTATTGCGAGAGTTATGTTCCTATGTTTGTGTGTTATTTCGTCCTGGTTTAAATGTAGACAGCAGAGGAGAAACAAGAGAGCTTATTGCGAGTTATGTTCCTATACTTGTGTTCATTCGTTCTGGTTTAAATGTAGCCAGCAGAGGAGAAACAAGAGAGCTTATTGCCAGTTATGTTCCTATGCTTGAGTTTATTTTTTTCTGGTTTAAATGTAGACAGCAGAGGAGAAACAAGGGACCTTATTGCGAGAGTTATATTCCCATGCTTGTGTTTAGTCGTCCTGGTTTAAATGTAGATAAGCAGAGAGAGAAGCAAACGAGCTTATTGCGAGAGTTAAATTCTTATACTTTTGTTTACTCGTTTGACAGCGTTATATTAAGAAAAACAACACACACACACACACACACACACACACACACACACACACACACACACACACACACACACACACACAAAACACTGGAAAATGCATTTACTCTGTAACGATCAACAGAAATCCTTTTCAAATTCGGAGACAAGAAGTCTTGTCTAAAGGTAGACTGAGATTAGACACAAAAAAAAAGAAAATAAATAAAAAAAAGAAAGCTTCCCCCAAACCATTCTTAACAAAGGGGGAGTGTTTGTCAACAGATGATTCTGTAATTAACAAGGAGAGTGTGCGGATTGTCAGCGCCTAGAACCTTTGGCTAGACGCTGTATATCATTGTTATATCGTAATGAGCGGCGTGGGTGCACGGCCGCTGAAGTGGCACTGAAGATGGGG
>JADBJO010000146.1:879199-894199 GCA_016801955.1 Conus betulinus | reverse complement strand
CAAAGAAAAATGATCTGGTTCTTCTGGTTTGATAGTCAAAAGGTACGGATTAGTTATTTTGACAGTATTGTCATGCGTAGTGTGGTCTCAAAACTTAGCGGATGTGGTGCAGCGTATATGATACACTAATCCGCACGCAGTGAGTGACGCCTCCTTGATGAAACTGACACTGATACAGCGTTGTCGTCACAAAACCACCGTTTCTTTACTAATAAATCCCCGGACGTCCCTTATTCCAAATATGGCAGGTATTATGATGCAACAATAATATTAGGTCATGGGATACGGCAGTCAGTGGTTTCCCTTGACAGTCTCAGAGATGGCCCTACCTGATGTAATCTTTGAATTTCTGAGGGTGATTAGCTAACATTTTTCATCTGGAAGATGAAAAATAGAAGCCACAAAACACCCATGAGATAATGGCAATATTTCGGTTTGATCATCTGATCTAAGATTTTTGTGTGTTTTTTTTTTAACCGAGGAAACATTCTTAGTAACAAAGAAATTCCCGGTGGGTTTTCGGAAGGTTTGTTTTAAAAGAGTTGTTGTAAATGAGGTTGTTTTTGTTTGTTTGTTTGTTTGCTATTTTCTTTTTTTTTTCTTTTATAATGACTTGTAAGTTAATTTCAACGCGGTGACAGCCCTGATGTGGCCGTTTGCGGTCGGCTAGGCTATAAGCATACATTACCATTACCATTTACCCTTGACGGTCACCAAGGTACGGGTTCGGTGGGTCAGAGCACCGGCAGAACCTGGAGTGTGCTGCCCCAGACGGAGGAACTGGTGTACTTCGTGGCCTCCGTCGTGGTGCTGTACGACATCAACTGGCAGGAGCACAAGCACAAGCAACGTCACTACCTGGGCCACACGGAGGAAGTGACGTGGTAAGCCGTGACGTCTGTAATGAGATCAAAAAGTGGTCAACGGTCAAGAGGGGGGTTAGCTCAAACTGTTCAATGACCCGAGCATTTTCAACAGCTACGAACTGTGCAGGACAGCCTTTACTTGGATCTCGTAAGAGGTGCAATCCCCAACTGAATGACCAAGCCGTATTATGTTAAACAGTTGACAACTCTTCCGTCGTTATATTAAAGACCTAGCAAAGATTCGAGGGGGGAAATGAGGGTGTGTGTGTGTGTGTGTGTGTGTGTGTGTGTGTGTGTGTGTGTGTGTGGAGGATAAAGAAAAATAAGAACGAAAAACTCAGGGAAATTATATTGTAAATGTAAGATGCTTTACAAGCATCCTATGGAGACCTTGGTAACCAATCTTAAAGACCGAACTAGTCATAGGCCGACTGCCTGCTCCGAGGTCTTTCGTCCGCTGGATCGGCCTCGTCAGGGAGGCACGGCTGATTGTGTCTGTGATCCCCTGGGCATCTGATAGAGATATATACCACAGTCTGCAATACCAAAGTATTCTCACAAAAAAAAAAAAAAAAAACCCCCCCCCCCCCAAAAAACGGAGAAAGAAACAAAACAAAGAAGAAAATGAAATAAAAAGAAAATATATGGTCCATGGACTGCTTGAATGAGAAAAAAAGGAGTGAGATGGAGAAGAAGAAAGGGTGGTGGTTGTGTTGTGTTGTGGTGATTGTGTTGTGTTGTGGTGATTGTGTTGTTTGTGATGATTGTGTTGTGGTGGTGATTGTGTTGTGTTGTGGTGATTGTGTTGAATAGTGGTGATTGTGTTTGGTGTGGTGGTTGTGTGTGTGTGTTGTGGTGATTGTGTTGTGGTGTGTTGTTCTGATTGTGTTGTGGTGATTGTGTCGTGGTGTGTTGTGGTGATTGTGTTGTGGTGATTGTGTTGTGTTGTGGTGATTGTGTTGTGATGATTGTGTTGTGGTGGTGTGTTGTGTTGTGTTGTGGTGATGTGTGTGTTGTGTGGTGATTGTGTGTTGTGTGTGGTGGTGGTTGTTGTTGTGTTGTGCTGTGGTGGTGATGGTGTTGTTTGTTGTGATTGTGTTGTGGTGGTGAT
This sequence comes from Conus betulinus, assembly GCA_016801955.1. NCBI lineage: Eukaryota > Metazoa > Mollusca > Gastropoda > Neogastropoda > Conidae > Conus > Conus betulinus. The sequence goes on along the minus strand of JADBJO010000146.1, from coordinate 892,222 downwards.
GTGTGTTGTGTTGTGTGGTGGTGATTGTGTTGTGTTGTGGTGATTGTGTTGTGTTGTGTGGTGGTGATTGTGTTGTGTTGTGGTGATTGTGTTGTGTTGTGGTTATTGTATTTGTTGTGTGGTGATTGTGTTGTGTTGTGGTGATTGTGTTGAGTTGTGGTGGTTGTGTTGTGGGTGATTGTTTTGTGTTGTGGTGATTGTGTTGTTGTGTGGTGATTGCTTTGGTGTGGTGATTGTGTTGTGGTGATTGTGTTGTAGTGGTGATTGTGTTGTGTTGTGGTGATTGTGTTTGATGTGGTGATTGTGTTGTGTTGTGGTGATTGCGTTGTGTTGTGTTATGTTGTGGTGATTGTGTTGTGGTGGTGGAGATTGTCGTGGTGGTGAGGTTGACAATCCTCAGTGGCACTGACGACCTTGACGTTTCAGCCTGAGCCTTCCCCTTTGATGTTTCAGCCTGACCCTTCACCTTTGATGTTTCAGCCTGACCCTTCACCTTTAATGTTTCAGCCTGACCCTTCACCTTTGATGTTTCAGCCTGACCCTTCACCCTGCGGAGCCCATCATCGCCTCGGGTCAGATGGCCGGCAAGACTTCCGAAGGGGTGGTGAGTCCGGTGGTGTGTGTGTGTATGTGTGCGTGTGCGTGTGCGTGTGTGTGTGTGTGTGTGTGTGTGTGCGCGAGTGTGTGTGCGTGTGTGCGTGTGGGTGTGTACGCGTGTGTGGAGGGTGGGGGATGGGTGGATGGATAGGTGTGTGTCTGTGTGTTTACGCGCGTATGTGTGTGTGTGGTGTGGCCGTGTGGGTGTGTGTGTGTGTGTGCGGTGTGTGTGTGTGTGTGTGTGTGTGTGTGTGTGTGTGTGTGTGTGTGGTGTGTCCTTCATTAACGTCTATGGTGTGTGTGTGTGTGTGGTGTGTGTGTGTGTGTGTGTGTGTGTGTGTGTGCGCGCGCGAGTTGTGTGTGTGTGTGTGTGGTTGTGTGGTGTGTGTGTGTGTGTGTGTGTGTGTGTGTGTGTTGTGTACGCGTATTAGTGTTGTCTGTATATGTGTCTGCACGCGCGCACGCATTCGTGTGTGTGTGTGTGTGTGTGGTGTGGGTGGGTGTGTGTGTGTGTTGTGTGTGTGTGTGTGTGTGGGGGGGGGGGGGGGGGTGGGGGGGGGGGGGGGGGCAGGGGTGGGGGTGGGGGGGTGGGGGAGGGGTGGGGGGGGGGGATGGGTGGGGGGGGGGGGGGTGGGGGGGGGTGGGGGGGGGGGGGGGGGTTGGGTGTGGGTGGGGGGGGGTGGGGGGGGGGGGGGGGGTTGTGTGTGGGGGGGGGGGGGGGGGGGATGGGTGGGGTGGGGGGGGGGGGGGGGGGGGGTGGGGGGGGGTGTGGGTGGGGGGTGGGGGGGGGGGGGGGGGGGGGGGGTGGGGTTGGGGGGGGGGGGGGGGTGGGGTGTGGGGGGGGTGGGGGGTGTGTGCCGGGGGGTGGGGGGGGGTGGTGTGGGGGTGGGGTGGGGGGTGTGGGGGGTGGGGGGGGGGGGGGTTGGCGGTATGTGGGTGGGGGGGGGGTTGGGGGGGGGGGGTTGGGGGGGGTGGGGGTGACGGGGGGGGGGGGGGGGGTGGGGGGGGGGGGTGGGGTGGGGGGGGGGGGGGGGTTGTGGGGGGGGGGAGGGGGGGTGTTGTGTGGGAGGGGGGGGGGGGGGGGTGGGGGGTGGGGGGGGGTGTGTGGGGGGGGGGTGGGGGGGGGGGGGGGCGGGGGGGGGTGGGGGGGGGGGGGTGGGGGGGGGGGGGGGGGGGGGGGGGGGGGGGGGGTGGGGGGGGGGGGGGGGTTGGGGTGGTGGGGGGGGGGGGGGGGGGGGGGGGGGGGGGGCATTGGGGGGGGGGGGGGGGGTTTGGGGGGGGGGGGGGGGGGGGGGGGGGGGGGGGGGGGTGGGGGGGATGTAACCCAAGGAATCTCTCTCTCTCTCTCTCTCTCTCTCTCTCTCTCTCCTCCTCTCTCCTCTCTCTCTCCTCTCTCTCTCCTCTCTCGCACGCATTCGTGGTGGTGGTGGGGGGGGGGGGGGGCATGTAACCCAAGGAATCCTCTCTCTCTCTCTCTCTCTCTCTCTCTCTCTCTCTCTCTCTCTCACACACACACACACACACACACACACACACACACACACACACACACACACACACTCCCTCCATCCCTCCCTCCCCCCTCCCTCTCCTATGATAGGCAGAACACTCTCCGGTCTTGTGTTGTCTTTTTGTATCCACATGGGTTATAAGCGTGTGAATACAAGCGAGGTTTAGGCTGGCTGTTTATGGTGTGCATCTGTTTATACACACAGTGTAGTAAACAATCTGTAAGTTGTTTACGTGGGCCATGAACGAAAAAATAAATTTTGGACGAAAGTGCGACTAGTTTAATGCGTGAACGGCGCCTGGCAGAAACTGTTCATTGTTATGGTTTTTGTTGTCACGGCGTTGGTGTATGCGTGAGTGCATTTTCTGTACTTTTGTTTCTGTTTCCAGTTTCAGTCTGGGTTTGTTTTCGTTTTTGTTTTTTACACAAGACGTACAAGCACAGTACTATATTATATTGAAAACTGGTGTTGACAGCTAATAAAAAAAAAAAGAAAGAAGAAAAATGGAAAACGAAAACAGAAGGAAAAGGACAGAAAAACGAAGAAAAAAAAAAGCAAAATAGTTTTACATACATTGTATTGATAAACCTTATAATGCAATACTAATTATTGCATACTCAGTTCTCTGCCATATATTTGCAAACATAGATACATACATACCTGTGCACGCTCGTGCGTTCAGTCATTCACACGGATAAGAATATCTACGATCAAACATAGACACGTATATTCTGAAAGAACTGTCAGTTAGGCTATATGAAATACAATACGCCTATGCATAAAGCATTCCCTCCCTCCACTATCCATGCCCGTTTGCTTGTTCGTTTGTCCGTTTCTTTAAAAGAAAAAACAATGACGCAAAAAACTGTAGAACCGATCTGAACAAAAGTTGGTGGAGAGATCAATCAATGTGACCGAAGTACGAACTGATTCACTTTAGGGCAATATCCATGCTTTCCGCCATGTACTCTTCTACATGACAGCACTGAAAGGCAGCTTTTCTAACACACACACACACACACACACACACACACACACACACACACACACACACCACGCACACACAGCATTTTCCATGTAATGAAAAACCGCAGAGTTTCGGTTCTGCATTGAAGGTTGTAGGAAAATCTACCGTCTGCACTTCTGCGGAAAGCCTGGCCAACCCCAACCCAATGAAGATCTCACCCTAACCCTAAACAACGAAGAAAGCCTTTCTATATTAAGAAAAAAAGAAAACTTTAAAAACCTGCCTGTCGTTACTAAGCCAGTAAAAGTGAATTTAATTTGGCTTTTTTTTTTTTTAATGCAAGTTCGAGAAAGGTCTCTCTTTTTCTTTCGTACACACAGGGGTAAATGTTGAATTTGCCGAATTCTGGTGCGGATTTGTGCTGCCGATCTGATCAAAACAGCAGATCCAGGAGATCCGTTTATCAAGATTATTAGATCCAGGTCTACCAATTTTCCACTGAGCATAAACAGTGTCAAGCTACTGTTTACGAACTGATGTCTGTCTAGGAAGGAATATGTTTTGATGGGATATCTACACTTCTTTTTCTAGTCCTATGAAGTAAACGGTTAATGTTTCTCTTCCCCCCCCCCCCCCCCCCCCCCCCCCCCCCCTTTTTTATTCTGGAGGAGAGATCCATTAGAAAAGGAAAAAAAAGAAGTGCACGGGATATAATGCTTTCAGCTCGTACTTCCCCTGACGGAAAAACGATTTAGTTTTTCACCAACGAATTGACTTGATCGTTGAAGTTAAAATATAAATAGAAAAAAAAACTGAAACAGAAGTGGAGAGCTATGTACCTACCAGTCCTAGGTGTGTGTGTGCGTGCCTGCCTACCCTGTTTGCCCTGCCTGCGCGCGCGAGCGCGAGCGCGTGCGCGTTTGTGTGTGGTGTGTGTGTGTGTGTGTGTGTGTGTGTGTGTGTGTGTGTGGAGAGTGTGTGAGAGTGGTGAGAGAGAAGAGAGAAGAGAGAGGTGTGGATGTGTGTGTGTGTGTGTGTGTGTGTGGGTGTGTGGGTTGTTGTGTTTCCCCAGGAGTTTGGTGAACCGTCTTCAACCCCTAAATGGTTGGTGCGTATTTTCGACCGTTGATGAGTGAGGTCCGCGCTCTCTCTCCGCGAGTTTGAACGAAACCAACGGATTTGATGATGAAACAAGAACGGTTTTCAAATGATGCAAAACATAAGGTGGCTAATCAAGACCGATTATTGGGACTGCAACGGTGGCTAATAAGACTACAAAGTATAAGGCTGAAGTATTAAGACACGGATCAAATGATGAAAAACAATAGTGGCTAGATCCCCGTAGACTGCAATGCATAAGGCTCAAGTACAGTCCTTCATTTTTAACGTGTCCCAGAACTATCGCATCATTCAAACTGTTTGTTTTGTTTTGTTTCTTTTTCTTTTTTTCTTTCTTTTCTTTCTTTTCTTTCTTTTCCTTTTCTTTTCTTTTTTCTTTCTTTGTTTCTTGGAAGGAATCAGACACAATTTTCTCAGTGTGTTTTGGGTGGTCGTTTTTCATCTTTTTTTTTTTTTCAGAGGCCCATGTACGTTGTGTGTGGCACGCGATGACGCTGAACACCCTCTCTGTGATCGGCATTGGGGTCTTCGACAAGGCGGTGATCAGCCTGTCTTTTTCCTGCGGTCTGCCTGATGTGGGTGCAGTGTGTGTGTGTGTGTGTGTGTGTGTGTGTGGTGTGGTGTGGTGTGGTGTGTTGGTGTGGTGTGGTATGGTGTGGTGTGTGTGGTGTGGTGTGTGTGGTGTGGTGATTTGTGTGTGTGTGTTTGTGGGTGGTGGTGTGGTGTTGTGTGTGTTGTGTGTGTGTGTGTATGTGTCTGCGTATGTGCGTGCAGCGCGCGGCGCGCGTATATGTGTGTGTGTGTGTGTGTGTGTTGTGTGTGTGTGTGTGTTGTGAGTGCGTATGTGCGTGCGGTGTGAGTGCGTGCGTGCGTGCGTGCGTGCGTGCGGTGCGTGTGTGTGTGTGTGGTTTGTGTGTGTGTGTGTGTGTTTGTGTGTGTGCGCGCGCGCGCGTACGTACGGGCATGTTTTTTTTTTGTCTGTCGTCAGTCTGTCGGTCTGTCTGTCATTCTGTCTGTATACATGTGTGTCTGTGATGTTGTGTGGTGTGAGGGTGGGGGGGGGGGGAAGGGTGAGGGGCGAAGAAGCGGGAAGGAGGGTCCGAGAGGGAATATTAGAAGAATTGGAGGACTCTATGCTTGTGCGTGGGCACGTTTAAGATAAAAGGGGTGAGTATGTGTGTTTGGAGTAAGAAGAAACTGAGAATGTGTGGGATGCATCCGCGTGCGGAGGGGTCTGCATCCGGGGTCTGAGTCTCTCTGGTCTCCGTCCCTAGCACATCGCTCTCTCCGGGGGACTCTCTCTGCTTGTACCCTCTCCGCCGCCCCGCCCTCTCTCCGCCCATTGGAGGGCGGGGTGCTCGTCTCTCTCAGGCTTTAAGAGATAAACATCTCCTCCTACTTTTCTCCGAGATTCCCGATGCTCGCCCTGCGTGTCGCGTCGCGCCGACTTCAATATCTCGCTCTCTCTCCGATGGTGTTCATCGTCACCGCCTCGAACTCTACATCCGGACGGCGCGTTGTATGCATTCCCTGTGAGTGATTTGTGTTGTGCCTCGGTCCACTCTCTCCTCTCCCTCCCTCCCCCCCCTCCTCTCTCTCCTCTCTCTTACACATGCGTTGGTACACCCCCATCCCCGCATCTCGTACACATCACAAAAAAAAAACACGAAAAACACATTTTCGCTGCTTGCGCAGATTCATGCCTCGTTTCTCTATACTCTCAGATTCCCTTCTCTCCTCTCTCTCTCTCTCTGGAGTCCATCGTCAGCCGTCGTGCAGAGCGGACGTGTTTTGCAGAGCTCTCCTGAATGTGAACACTTCTTACTGTAGCTATGACAGTCAGTCTTCAGGCCTATCGTTTATGCAGGCGGCCAGTTTCTCATGCATTTTTCCCACTTTGTTATTGAAGAAATGGCTAAAAAAAAAAAAAAAAAAAAAAAAAAAAAGGAAATTTCGTGAATCCACAGAAGACGTTTGCAGTGGGTTTGGACATTGCCGTGTTTTGCATCTGGCTGTTGATGTCAACCTTGATTTTCTTCAACGCCCCTTTTCTGCATCTGCACGATAGTCTGTGTATATGGACGTCATGGCAACGCAGGACACTGTGAGTGCGACACTTTGCCCTTGATCCTCCCTGCAAAATGATATCAGATCAACCCCCCATGGTCAGTCGTCCTCTACCATGACATCACCACACACTGTACTCCTTTCTTCTTACCTCTCGCCCAACTTAAAGCTGCTTTTGATGCTATGCGGTGATATTGAATCCAATCCCGCTCCAGCAGAAGAAGATTCTGTCAAACGTCTTGAAGCAAAAGTGGATCAACAGACTACACGTATTGAGGTGAAACAAAACAAATTGATTGATTCTATGGATGTCATGCATACCCATAGCAAAGAACTTGATAAAAAAAAAATTCCAGTCACTGGAAACTTGTGTAGAAAAAGAATTCCAATGAAATGAAGAAGAAAGTGTCGCCTCTGGAGGGAGCCATCAGAGAAAATAATGAAAGATCAGAAAGACTTGAAGTGAACCAGAAGATCTTGCGTCAAGAGTCTCCAGGTTGGAGGCGGAGATTGAGAGACAGGAACGCTATTCAAGACAATCAAATTTGCTGTCTTATGGACTGAAAGAAGAGGTAGGCGAATCTTTCGTTAACTGCGCTTCAAAAATACTGAACATCCTTCAACGCTACTTTCCCCATAAGCAATGGTCAGACACAGACTTTGAGCGAGCTCATCGCTTGAGTTCGTCAGTTCTCCAAAACGGCCGCCCTGGCCCGATACTTGTCAAGTTCCTGAGATGGGTGATGCAATGATTGTCATGAGGGACAAATACAGTAAGCCAGACTACGGATGAATGATGAGATCCGTGTCGCCACAGATCTAACCAGACACAGCAGAGGGACACTATAGCGCATCACAGACAACGGGAAAGAACGCCTTCTACGCCAAGGGTAGATTAATAGTGCAGGCTTTCCGCTTGCCTCCTACCCAAGAAAAGGTGTTCAATGAAGATTCCCGTCGGTCTCCTCCACTTGCTCTGTACTCGGAGAAAGCAGCAAGCAGTTAGGAAAACCATCAGAGCACCATGACACCTTCATGTGAGCAGAGACCAGTCCAGATGCAGGTGGTAGCAGGTACCTGGAAGCAGAGGATCCTTACACTGATGAAGCTGAAGACGATGAACAGCCCGTGTCCCCCCGTCTTGCCCTGCCCAGTGTATCTACGCCCAGCCAGCCCAGAGCCTCAGCTACACCCCGGGGCTTTGGGAGGGTCTCCTCGTCATGGTTCTGAACCTACCTGTGGGGAAATAGTCAAGGTAAAGTGATGGGAACAGGTCAGGTGGGAGGGTGCGGGAAGGAAAAGGAGGGAGGGGAAGAGGTAGAGAAAACAACAACAGCAAGAACTCTTCTCAAAGTTCACCCGTAATGACAAGGACAAGGACACGCACTGCGTCACAACAGAGCACCCTGCCTCCAGGTTAGAATGTGAGCAGATCAAAGACAATGCAAAATGATAGGAATAAGGACCAGAATGTCCTGAACGGTGACGATGACAAATGACGGGCAGGCCATGGCCCAGATAATAACGGTAACTGTTCTGAGAAGGGAGGTAATGATGCAAATTGTAGTACTAATTTTGCTATTAACCAGTTTGGTCGTGTGGATAAATGTGTGAATGATCACTTTTTTTGTCGTTTACACTTATAATGTTGAAGGTTTGTTAACAACAGCAAAGGAGTTAGATTTTTCTCTTCGTTTATGAATAAATATGATTTTTTTTTAGTGGAAACTTTTATTGAAATCAGTTTCTGACACGTTTGTTCAATCACATATTTCCTTTTGTATCCCCTAGTGTCAAAGTGTCGGACAGTATCCATGGTCGACTTTCCGGTGGAGTTATAATGTTTGTTCGTAAAGAACTAGGTCAATACACAGAACAAATTCATGTAGAATATGACAATGTAGTTGTGTTAAAACTATCTAAGAGGCTTCTTGGAACCGCTAGCGATTATGTTTACTAGGAATGTATGTACCTCCAGAAAACTCAACTTATCATGAAGAAACTGACATATATAATGGTACTCTGCTACTTGAGGCACTTCTACTAGAATTAATTAGAGATTATGGAGATATGCCAATTATCTTATGTGGTGATTTTAATTCCAGAACTGGTTCCATGAACGCTAGCATTGCAGACCCCCAGTCGATGAAATATACGAAATGAGTATTGATCACGATGTATTTGATGAAACCACGATGACTGATCAAGCTTTTAACGAATGAAACTGCTTATAAACGTGTGCCAGAATTTCATTATAATACTGAATGGGGTGGAATCATACATTTTCCAGGGGGTTACATACATATCACAAACAGGTTGCAGTGTTGTTGACTATTTTATTGTTTCCCGTAGTTTACTGCCAAAATGCAAAAAAAAAAAAAATGAATATTTTGCCAATGACTGAATCAAAACATTTGCCTGTAGACCTCTACATGAATACTTCTTGTGGGTGTTGCTTCCAGTAAAATTGAATCAAAGTCCTTTTCAATAAGAAAATATAAATGGGATGAAGAGAAAAAGATAGAGTTTATAAATAGAATGAAATCAAATCATGTTAAAGATTTATTAGATATAGCAGCATCATTGATTGATGTTGACATTAATGGAGCACTCAATAAGTTTAATGAATGTTTCAGTTATGCGGTTGAGTGTATGGAAAGATTAATTGTAAATAGAGAGGTGAAAAACAGCAAGCATGGTTCGATCAGGAATGTCGACAACAACAAAGGAAATCGCTTAGACAAGATTTAGAGGAGAATTTGTAAACGCACGTTTTTGAGTAAAGATGATAATAGTATTTGCACGCAGCCAAGAAAAGATCTTGACAACGACAGGACTTAAGTATTCACAAAAAAAGAAGAGAATACAAGGAACTCCTAAGACACAAGAAAAAAAAGCGCACAAAGAACAAATCATTGCTAATCTGCAAAAACAATATAAAAGACCCAAAGAGATTTTTTGGGATATATCAGATCTGTTCGACCAAGGTCTAATGGTCAAAACTCAATTAGTACAGAAGAATGGTACAACCACTTCAAAGGAGTTTTTAATGATCCTGTCACGGATTCTGTCGATGACAACGAATTTGATGATGTACATGTACCCATTGATAGAAATTGTGATGAGCTAAATAGACATTTGTACAGAAGAGGTCAAGGTCGCGATCAAAGCTTTAAAGAGTAACAAGGCAGCAGGGCCTGATGGTATAATAGGTGATTTTTTTTAAGAACAGTTCAGAACAAATTATTCCATTTCTTGTTAAATTATTTAATTTTCTTTTTGATAATAGTCTCTTTCCTGATGAATGGTGTTTGTCGATCATACAGCCATTGCATAAAAAAGGGAGATTTGAGTAACACTGATAACTATAGAGGCATATCACTGTTAAATATTGCTAGTAAACTCTATAGTTTTATTTTAAATAAACGAATTACAAAATGGATTGAGGATAATGATATCATTGGGAAGAACAAGCAGGATTCAGGGAAAGTCATAGCACATTCGATCACATATTTTACACTTTATTCTTTGATTCAAAAACAGTTAATAAGGCACAGAGAAAATTGTATGTTGCTTTTATTGATTTTCGCAAGGCCTTCGATTCGGTCAGTAGGGACAAACTGTGGACTTTATTGTATAAGAAACGGTTTCCATGGGAAGATTCTTTATGCTGTTGTAAAAAGTATGTACAAAGTCGTTAAAGCCAAAGTTCGTGCTGGGGGAGATTTGACGGACACTTTTCTGTGTCCTAGGGGCTTAAAGCAAGGGGAGGTCTGCTCCCCTCTTTCTTTTTCTCACTCTTTATTAATGAGTTGACAAAGGACATTCTGAGATGTGGTAGGCATGGCGTTCAGTTATCTCCTGATCTTATTGAGTTGTTCATACTTTCATTTGCTGATGATGTCGTTTTGTTTTCTGATAGTGTTATAGGTCTTCAGAATCATTTGAACGTGTTATTAAAAATGGCGAACCGACTGGATCTTATTGTCAACCTGGATAAATCAAATGCAGTTGTCTTTAGAAATGGTGGTTATCTGTCTTCATCTGAAATAGTGGTCTTTTGGAAACCAAGAACTACAAATTGTCAATATCTATAAATACCTTGGAATTTACCTTTCTACTGGACTTTTTCTTTTCACATACTCTAAAAAGACCTAGCAGTTAGAGCAAGAAAGGGTGTAGCAGCAATTATTAGAGTATTATGGTCTGTAGGTGAACATTCACCTGAAATATTTTATAAACTGTTTGACTCCCAAATACAGCCAATACTTACATATGGATCGGAAATTGGGGATTAACTACTGATCAAGAACATATTGAAAAGGTTCATCTGTCGGCATTAAAACGTTTTATTGGTTTTAGTCCTAAATCACCTAGACAATTAATTTATGGGGAAACAGGTAGATATCCTATATTTGTAAATACGTATATTAGATGCATAAAATTTTGGCTTAGATTAGTTAACTTGGATCAATATAGATACTCTAGAAAAGGTTATGAGATGTTATTATACTTACAATCGCAAAATTATGTCACTGGGCGTGTAGACTCAGAAATATTTTATACAGACATTGGTTTTGGGATTGTGTGGGAAGCCCAGGGGTGTGGGAAATGTTAATATTTTTATTTCAGATTTCAAACAAAGGCTTATTGATTCGTTTAGTCAGGAATGGCATGCTGCTGCACTGGAAAACCATGATTTCTTCCAAATTTATTTGAGTCTTAATGATACTATATCTTGCAAATGTATTTTACGTCAAATCAATTAATTTTCGTTTGCGAAGATATCTCGCTAAATTCAGGATTGGTATGTCCCCCCCCCCCCCCCCCCCCCCCCCCCCCCCCCCCCCCCCCCCCCCCCCCCCCCCTTAAACATAGTTATCTACAATTCACAACGAATGTACACAGTAATGAAAGGGATTGTCCTTTTTGTTCTAACATAATTGAAAATGAAATACACTTTTTATTTGTATGCCCAAAATACAAGGAACTTAGAGACGAATTAATTCCTGCTAAGTATTCTAAAAATCCATCCCTATCCAAACTTACTTTACTGCTTGCATGTGAAAACCTTGTAACAATTAATAAGTTGTCTATGCATATATGTAAGTCACTTAGTTTACGAAAACAATGTACAATTGATATGCGTTATGAAATGCATGATGAATGCTCTGATTATTATGTACCTCCATTGTATGGGCCAGAGGCCTAACAATTAAAACATTTTGACTTTGACTTTGACTTTCTCTCTCTCTCTCTCTTGACTCTCTCTCTCCTCTCTCTCTCCTCTCTCTCTCTCTCTCCCTCTCTCTCTCTCTCTCTCTCTCTCTCTCTCTCTCTCTCCCCCCTCCCTCCCCCCCCTCTCCTCTCTCTCTCTCTCTCTCTCTCTCCGATTGCAGATTCCTTTCCTGGTACCGAAAAAAATGTTCCCGATCGATTCCCAGCAGATTTCCTTTCCTGGTACCGAACGAATACCGTACGTAACATCCTAATAAGAGTTGTGGCCCGTTTGAATAAATCATCTCTATCTCTCTCTCTCTCTCTCTCCTCTCTCTCTCTCTCTCTCTCTCTCTCTCTCTCTCTCCTCAGCTCGCGCTCTCTCGCGCGCGCCGCGCGTCTCTCGCGCGCACACACACACTTCTTGAAATTGCCCTCAAATTACTTTTTTGTTTCGTTCCGTAATTTAATTTCATATAACTATTGCACTTGCGTGTTCACACACACCCTTCACTGGGGGCCTTGGCCCATTATATGTATAAATCATCTGAATGTGTGTGTGTGTGTGTGTGTGTGTGTGTGTGTGTGTGATGTGTGTGATGTGGCAGAGGAAGAGCCTACTAATGGCCATCGATGACAGTGAGCGGCACGTGATGAGCCTGTGGGAGTGGGAGAACGGCGAGGACAATTGCCGGCTTCGGGCCCAGACCAAGGTAGGTAACTCGACTGGCATCCGACTGGCCTTGACCGAGAATGCCTCTTCATCTGATTGGTCAGTTCAGTTCAGATCAGTTCAGTTCAGTGGTTTATTTAAGGTCTTTTCATCCCCAGATGATATTAGACATTTATTTAAAAAAAAAAAAAAGAACTTCCACACTCAACTTATCATCTATGTTAGTACTTTCAAACCCACAACCGCTCTTTGCATATTTACATAAGTGAAATACCCTAGTGGTACACAAAATCATCGGTCTTTATGAAAAAAAGAAAAATTTGCAACCTGTGACTGCGAAATGACTATGGCAATTTCAGCAACATATGAACCCTATAAGACAGTATTGACATATCAAAGTTATTCATCTCGACACCTTTCTCCTGATAGAGCGAGGTCAACACTAAGCATTCAAACAAAGATGATGCACACAGAAAATGTTTTTCTCTCTGCAGACACAAGTAAACACCATGACACACCCGTCGTCATCATCACGTCTGATTGGTCATTCCCTCTATCATTCGTACTAAAATAGTCCTTGGATGGTCATGTACCACTCACAGTGAAACATGTTCTTCTAGAGTATTGGGACGTGCATGATGATGTGAGGCATAAGCATTTCACACAGCAGACTCCATGAAACCCTTGTTCAGAGTTGTCCCGCCTGATTTGATGTGATCTTCGAATTTCTGAAAAGAGATTAACGTTTTCATGTCTGATCTAAGATTTCACAAAGGAAATATTTTAGAACTAAATTTCCGGTGTGGTTTTAGAAGGGTGTTTTTAGGGTTGTGTGTGAATGTTTTTGTTTGTTTGTTTGTTTGTTTTAATGG
>JADBJO010000146.1:866699-874199 GCA_016801955.1 Conus betulinus | reverse complement strand
GTTAAAGCCTTCAAGAATCGTGGCTAAAACTACACACTTGCCTGTGGGTTAAAGCCTTCAAGAATCGTGGCTAAAACTACACACTTGCCTGTGGGTTAAAGCCTCTAAGAGAATCGTAACTAAAACTATGCGCTTGTCAGTGGGTTAAAGCCTTCAAGAATTATAGCTAAACTTACTCGCTTGTTGGTGGTTTAAAGTCTTCACGAATCATGGCTAAAACTACACGCAAGTCGGTGGGTTAGTCCTCGAGAATCATGGCTACAAAGGCAACATTGTATGCCTTTGATTGGTTATATATAAGGAACTGTATTTTAGAATGACGATGCCGTGACGTCATGAAGATTAAGGCACTAACAGCATGATGATATGACGTAAGTGATGTAAAAACAGCGATCATGATCACTCACACGATGAGGTTGATAAGGGCTAATAAGATACTCACCTTTATTCCACCGGTCAGTGTGTAATCTGCATAAGCAGTGTCTTGAATCATGGGGGGGGGGGGTTCGTTTATTTGATTCTTAACGGTGAATTGATGGTACACAGGTAAAAGAATAATGTCTGCCATCACTTTTATGACTTTGTGTGTGCAAGATCTAGCGCCATATAAAACATTTGAAAGCTCCCCCCCCCCCCCCCCACCTCTTCCTCCTCCTGATCTTCCTTACCTTTTCTTTCTCCTTACTTCTCTCCATCTTTCGTCTCTTCCTCCTCTTACTCTCTTATAATGCCGTCATTCTGATTGTTAAAATCAGAAGTAGTAGTATTCGATGAAATGGCATCATTTTGATTATTAGCATCAGAAGTAGTGTTCAATGAATGGCGTCATTTTGATCATTAATAACAGAAGTAGTATTCGATGGAATGGCGTCACTTTGATTATTAGCATCAGAAGTAGTGTCAATGAAATGTCATTTTGTTAATTATTAACATCGGAGGTAGTATTCAATGAAATGTCATTTTGATAATTGATATAAAAAAAAGTATTCAATGAAATGTCGTCATTTTGATTATTAGTATCAGAAGCAGTGTTGAATGAAATGTCGTCATTTTGCTTATTAATATCAGAATGGAACGTCGTCATTTTGATTATTGATACCAGAAGTAAGTGTTCAATAAAAAAGAAAAAAATCAGAAAAAAGCGAGTCATCAGCGAGTTGTGTTTCAGACCAACCAGGAGCCCGTGGTATGTGGATGTGTCTTCCCGCTGGACGAGACCATCTTGGTCACCTGTGGGAAGCAGCACATGTACTTCTGGAAGTATTTCAAGGAGAGGGGCGAGGGGCCCATTCGACGCGACACGAAAAGCGGCCTCTTCGAGGTGGGTATAAGCCATCTTCTTTTTTTTTTTTTGGGGGGGGGGGGGGGGGGGGGGGGTAGGGGGGGGGGGTATGCACGGTTTTCAGTACAAGACTTTTCCTTGAGGCAGGTCGTACACCGTGCCTTCCCCTGGTTGATGCAGAGTCGTTTTTTTGTTTTGTTTTTGTGTGTGTGTTTTTTTGTTTGTTGTTTTTTTAACTTTTTCCGTGAGTTATCCTCCGTGGATGCTGCGTCAGTTGTAGGACTGTCTTCATAGGATTTTACGTGTGTGTATGTGTGCGTTTGTTTTTGCTTTTATTTTTGCTTTTGCTTTTGTGTGTTTGTGTGTGTGTGTGTGTGTGTGTGTGTGTGTGTGTGTGTGTGTGTGTGCTTTTTATTTTGTTGTTGTTTTTGTTTTTTTGGTTGGTTGGTTGGTTTGGTTTTTGCTAATTGGTGTGGCGTCAGGTTTTCAAGAGAAACGTTCTTTAGAGATGAACAAGAAGATAGTAGCATAGTGTCAGTTTTAGGAACGCCTTTCCACGAAGTAGGTACACCCGCGTCCTTGGTCGAGAGAGTGTCCGTTTTAGTGAGGGCTGGGAGGAGGGGGAGCAAAATCAGGTTTTAGGACAGTGTCTTCCTTGAGCTAGGAATGGCATCTTCATCAGTCAGCACGGCCTTAGCTTGAGGTGAAGTTTTTCTAAGGGTCGGTTGATCGGCTCCCCAGAATAATTCACGTTTAGTTTCAGGGCAGTCTGAGGTGGACCATGAGGTAACCATGTAGGCTGTCTTCGTGGTTAGTACAGTATCAGTGTAAGAGGAGTCTTCCATGAGGTAGATAGGTTCTCTTCCATGGCTGATGCAGTGTCAATTTTAGGATAGTCTTCCATGGGTAGATAGGTCCTTTTCCATAGCTGATGTAGTGTCAGTTTTAAGGCGGTCTTCCATAAGGTATACAGGTCCTCTTCCATGGTTGATGCAGTTGTCATTTTAGGGCAGTCCTCCATGAGGTAGTCAGGTCCTCTTCCATGGTTGATGGAATGTCAGTTTTAGAATAGTCTAGTAGTATGTTGTAGGTTTGTGCTCTTTCAATCTTAGAGGATTCTTCCACGAATTTAGTACACTGCCCTCATCCCCAACTGGTGCAGCGTCTGTTTCGTAGGACATTTTTTCATTAACTGGGCAATGTGTGGGGTGAGATGAGGACAAAGATGAAGCCTTCCATGTTAAAATCCCACTCTCGACCTTGACCTGTACCAAAGCGGAAAATTTAGCAGCAATACGCAGGACTATGTGCCAACTACATGCGTTCAGCCGACAACGATTCCGACAACGATTCCGTCAATGTGTAAACAGATAGGTTTAAGGTCATTGAAGCATCTGTTTGATGTGCTTCTGTAGTCATTTTAGGAAAAAGGTCTTAAACTTTGTGAGTGGAAGGACGGTTTCGGTGTGATCAAAAGAAGAATGGTTGGAGGTGGGGAGGAGGGATAGAGGAAAGTGTTCATGCGATAAGACATGCGCACGATTTTCAGACGTGTGTCAATATGAAGAATATAGTTGTTTGCTTATTTGTCTCTTTGTATGTGCTGATGGATCAGGTACTTTACGGCTTGATGCTTTGACATAGATGTTTTATCTGGGTTGAGGAGGATCGGGGTGGATCTTTTTTTTAACATGTAATTATGATAGTCTCTCTGAGAGCTGGTGAAAAATAATTTGACACAAATATAGTCTAAAGTTGTTTCCGTGGTTGATGGTTTGTGTGTGCGCGCGCGCGCGCGCGCGCGCGTGTGTGTGTGTGTGTGTGTGTGTGTGTGTGTGTGTGTGTGTGTGATGACACTACTTGTAATTAGGCAAACAATGCTTGGATAGAAAAGAGTGTGTGTTTGTTTAATTTTGGGTCGGTCCATCAGTTGGGTGATGGGTGGATTTGAAACATGTCGTATATGGATTTGATATTGGTGATGGTAGATTGGTTGTTATTTTTAAGCTGCACAGACAGTTGGGAATGCCGAGGTCAAAGGTAACAGCACAGGGACCCTGCATGTCTTTGACTGTGTGCTCACTGTGCCTTTGATCCAAACACTCTTTTGTGCGCATGTTGCAAGGGGAGGGGGTAGGGGGGGGGGGGGGGGGGATGTTGTGTGGGTGGAGGAGTGAGGAGGGCAGTCACAGTTATAAGTAGTGGCGTCAATGAGCGAGAGCATTTATCTCTCTCTCTCTCTCTCTCTCTCTCTCTCTCTCTCTCTCTGTGTCTGTCTCTCTCTCGCACGCACGCACGCACGCACGCATGCACGCACGCACGCACGCACACACACACACACACACACACACACACACACACACACACACACACACACACACACACACACACACACACACTCAGAGAGAGAGAGAGAGAGAGAGAGAGAGAGAGGCATGAGACATTTGTTAAATTATTTCACACATTTGGAATGTGTAGATAACAATAGGTTTTATTACCGGCAGCTGCATGGTTTTGTTTCCAAGCATAGTTCATTTCAGAAATCAGCTTTCACATTACAGGAAGAAAAGAGAGACTGGGGAGGGGGGAATGAATTTCCAAACTGTGAAGAGCTGAACAATTTTCTGTTCATAATGAATTCCAGTTATTCAGGCGTGTGGATTTTTTCCCCATATCTCTCTCTCTCTCTCTCTCTCTCTCTCTCTCTCTCTCTCTCTCTCTCTCTCTCTCTCTCTTCACATCAGTTCACAGATAGGGTGAAAAGGAAATATTTCTACTTGACACGTTTCGTTTTTGCTCTCTTGTCACTGTGGTTTAAGTTCGTCATCACCACTAGCCATTAAGTCACAATATAATTGCTATCACATAGCCGTTATGTCAGCTCACAACATAATTGCTATCACATAGCCAGTGCATCAGCTCACAACATTATTGCTGTCACATGGCCATGACGTCAGCTCACACCATAATTGCTATCACATTAGGTCAGCTCACACCATAATTGCTATCACATTACGTCAGCTCACACCATAATTGCTATCACATTAGGTCAGCTCACACCATAATTGCTATCACATTACGTCAGCTCACACTATAATTGCTATCACATTACGTCAGCTCACACCATAATTGCTATCACATTACGTCAGCTCACAACATAATTGCTATCACATTACGTCAACTCACACCACAATTGCTATCACATTACGTCAGCTCACAACATAATTGCTGTCACATAGCCATTACGTCAGCTCACAACATAATTGCTGTCACATAGCCATTACGTCAGCTCACAACATAATTGCTGTCACATAGCCATTACGTCAGCTCAAACATAATTGCTGTCACATAGCCATTACGTCAGCTCACAACATAATAGCGATTGCATAGCCGTTATGACAGCTCACAACATAATTGCTATCACATAGCCGTTATCAGCTCACAACATAATTGCTATCACATAGCCGTTATGACAGCTCACAACATAATTGCCATCACATAGCCGTTATATCAGCTCACAACATAATTGCTATCACATAGCCGTTATATCAGCTCACAACATAATTGCTATCACATAGCCGTTATATCAGCTCACAACATAATTGCTATCACATAGCCGTTATGACAGCTCACAACATTGTTGCTGTCACTTAGCCGTTATATCAGCTCACAACATAATTGCTATCACATAGCCGTTATATCAGCTCACAACATAATTGCTATCACATAGCCACTATGTCAGCTCACAACATTGTTGCTGTTACATAGCCGCTATGTCAGCTCACAACATTGTTGCTGTTACATAGCCGCTATGTCAGTTAACAACATTGTTGCTGTCACATAGCCGCTATGTCAGTTAACAACATTGTTGCTGTCACATAGCCGCTATGTCAGTTAACAACATTGTTGCTGTCACATAGCCGCTATGTCAGTTAACAACATTGTTGGTATCACATAGCTGCTATGTCAGTTAACAACATTGTTGCTGTCACATAGCCGCTATGTCCGCTCACAACATTGTTGCTGTTACATAGCCGCTATGTCCGCTCACAACATTGTTGCTGTTACATAGCCGCTATGTCAGCTCACAACATTG
This sequence comes from Conus betulinus, assembly GCA_016801955.1. NCBI lineage: Eukaryota > Metazoa > Mollusca > Gastropoda > Neogastropoda > Conidae > Conus > Conus betulinus. The sequence continues at coordinate 868,821 of JADBJO010000146.1, read as the reverse complement.
TTGGTATCACATAGCTGCTATGTCAGCTAACAACATTGTTGATATCACATAGCCGCTATGTCAGCTAACAACATTGTTGGTATCACATAGCTGCTATGTCAGCTCACAACATTGTTACTGTCACTTGATTGCAAATGTATGCCTTCAGTGGTTTCAACACATCTGGGAAAGCCAACATATAAAGAACAGGGCTGTCCTGGAGTGTTTGGCGACCCCACCGTTCAACACTTTACTGGTAACTTCTGTGCTGAAATCAAAATGATTTCAGTCGGATACAAAGGATCTAAGTGGTTGAAATTTGCAAAATTGCACGGTTTTTTTTTTTTTTTTTTTTTTTTCGACATGTATAGAACGTTTAGGGTGCTTACAAATTGAAGTCACTTTAATCTTTGGTGAAAAGAGAATCCAAATTTAGCACTTCCTCAGTTCCAGGTTTGCTTTAAAAAAAAAAGTGTTAAAAATCATTGACTAGTTGATTTGTTCAGTCAAGAGTGTTATAACTGATTGATTTTACAGATTGATCGATTAACACATCTGTTTTTCATGGTATGTCTTTTTTTGTCATCAGGGCTTAACACATCTTCCTTTGTCAACGGTTGTTGATTTGATAGATTAGTTGACTAGCAGATCTGTTTGCATAAATGTCTTCTTTGTCATCAGGGCTTGATGCATCCTTTTTGTCATCGGTTGTTGTTGCTTGTTGTTGCTGTTGTCGTCGTCGTCGTCGTCGTCATACCCTGGCTAAAAGACTCCAGGGATCATGCAACAGCCGAAGGACTTGAACACTATGGTACAAATGCATCAGCTAGGGATGAGAACATTACGTGTGTGACCGTTTTAGATTACCCTGCACGTGGGCTGCCACACTCCGACTTCGAGGGATTTTGGAGACTGATAATGTTATGCTAGGAGCTTGTCATGGTTTAATTACGACAGTCCCGCATAACTATGCAGAGCATAACAACATTTTGATGTAGCCTTGGTGTTCTAGCCTATGTCAGTTGGCCTGACACAGCCTGACACAAGGCGGGTTGCCGTTGTTTTTTCCTCATAGTAATTATCAGTTGCATAAATCAGACGCATAAGGTCACCCCCCCACCCCTACCATCCCTCAGCTGTCTCTCCCTCCCTCTCAGCCCCCCATGTCTTCTGTTCACGTTGTGTCACACACACAGGACGAGACGTCCAAGTTTGTCGTCTCCATCTGCTTCTCCTCCGTGGGTGACGTCATCACGGGGGACTTGCGAGGGTCCATCACGGTGTGGACGTCGGACGATGAGGACATCTTCCGCATCAACCCCTACGTCTCCGAGTCCTTGCGGTACGCCCACAAGGTGATTGGATCTCTCCACCTTTCTGGTTTTTTTTTTCTTTTTTTAAAAAATAGTTTTGTTGTTTGTTTGTTTGTTTGTTGTCATTTTATTCCCTCCTATTCTCTTAGCAAATATGATGTCTAAGGTGATTTGATTTCTCACCTTTCCGGTTTTTTTTTTCATATATATATATATATATATATATATATATATATATATATATATGTTTGTTGTGTGTTGTTGTTGTTGTCCCCTTTCTGTTTTTTTTAAGTATTTTGTTTGTTGTCATTTTATTCCCTCGTATTCTCTTAGCTAATATGATGTAATATGATGTCTAAGGTGATTTGATTTCCCACCTTTCTGTTTTTTGTTTTGTTTTGTTTTTTCATTTATGTACTCTTGTTGGTTACTTTTTTTTTGTTTGTTTGTTTTGTTTGTTTTTGTTTTTTGGTTTTTGTTTTTTGTTTTTTGTCATTTTATTTCTTTCTTAGTCTTTGGCAAATATGATGTGTTAAGGTGATTTGATTTCCCACCTTTTTGTTTGTTTGTTTGTTTCATTCTTGTTGTTTGTTGTTGTCATTTCATTCTCTACTATTCTCACAGCAAATATGATGTCTATGGATGTATGTGAGTGCCTTTTTGTTGCGCGCCTGTGCCTGTTTGCCCGTCTCTGCTCTGCTCTCTCTCTCTCTCTCTCTCTCTCTCTCTCTCTCTCTCTCTCTCAAACTTATCTTTCGCTCCTCCCTGTTTCTCTTTCCTCTGACCCTTGTCTTTCCGTGTCTCTCTCTTCTCCTCCCTCCTCTCCCCAA